>CACVCL010034287.1:0-61027 GCA_902729485.2 Mus minutoides
TTTAACTTTTCAAGATAAATGCTGTTTTGAATATTTTGTGCACTTTTCAATAGATTTTAGAGCATAATTTTTGATATCTTAAAACTGAAGATTATTACCCACAGCATAGATACTTCAAAAACTATACATACTTATAGCAGATTTTGACAGTTCTAAGTTTATTCAAGCCCTTTACATTAATCTTTGAAATCATAAAAAAATGTCAAAAATGGAGTCATTTTATATCCTCACTTATAACTATTTGTGGGAAAAACCCACACCACATATATTGAAATCTCTGCAACAAAGGAAATGGATTTGTTTTAAACAAATAGTTTTCAATGGCTGAGTAACTCTGGATCATTTCCATATTGAGACATGCAAAATATTTGACTCTGGCTTTCTTATCTATGTAATTTACCTTTATACATTTAGAGTTTGTAAGTTATTCAAGTGGGAAAATATTTGAATAGAATTCTCTCATTCATAATTTATATAGTGAGTTCTCATGCCGCAAGGTCGATCTAAGATAGAAAGAGATAAGTGTTCAAATATGGATTAAGGGAAATGAAATTCTGGCTTTTGGGATCTTACAGTTTGGAAACTAGGGCATGGGCTCATCGGTGGCATAGTGTGGAAATCTATAAAGTGAGGTTTAGGGCTCAGAGTAAGTTTTTGTGTGTGAAATTCTAACCAGAGAATTGACCCTTCACCACAAATCTCTGAAAAGTAGAACATGGAGTTATACATGGGATTAATTTGAAAATCAGACTACAAATACAAAATTCCAAACTGTTAAATAATAAACACATGGGCTGGTACATACACACACACACACACACACACACACACACACACAAATATTAGAGACCCTTGTATACATATTTTTTTAATTCAATCCGGTGTGAGGAAATGTTCATTAGTTATTGCTCTTCTGCTGTTGTTTCATTATACTTTAATCCCTTTCAGGAAAGTCCATTTAACTAAACACATCATTAATATTTTTCACCTATGAAATCTTCCCATAGATTTTCTAATTTGATTTAATTTCTACCTTAACTATATTCACTGTTTAACAAGGAGAACAACTATTAGGTAGTCAAACAATATTTATTTCTGAAACACAGCAAGGTGGAAGTCCACCATTATTATTCTCCATGGTAGAAAAGGAAGAGAGGATTTTGCAAGAAGTGAAATCTAATAGAAAGGTAAGTTGCCTTCTTGAGCAGGCTCAGCTGGAAAGGCACTAAAGCATGAAGTAAAACTAGGTCTGGTACGATATTTGAGCTGAGACCCGAGTAAGAAGTAACACAGTATATCTATAGGACTGTTTTGTATCCTGTGTCTGGAGTGCAGCTGGGTAAGCCCATTTCATATGTCTACCTAGCTCTGACTTATTCAGAAAGGATAGGTGATTACATGACGACATCTGCCATGTAGTGTGCTCCAGAGTTTTGTTTCCTATTTGCCTAATTGTTGTATTTCTCTGATAGGCGTTAGCTTAATTCTGTCTGACATTTATTCTCCCACATACTGACCATCACCAACACATAGTTTCACAATTGCTAATACTTACCTCTGTCTTTTTATCTACAATGGCTCCACAAGTGTTGTACTTGAGTGAAGTTATTTTGGTGATTGCCTTACTGGAGCCAGGCAAAGTCTTGTTGCATGGCTTCCTACTTCCCGTCATAAGGCCATGTCATATACTTCCAATCACTTTGAATGACATATGGGATAGTCTGCCTTTCGGATTGAACATCCAAACTGTGGTTGATTTTTTTTTTTTAATTTGAACACATTAAAATCTACAGTGTAGTCTGAAAATCTATTGACTCTCTCTGGTGCTATCAGCCACATCCCAGTTATATCAAGATATTATAACATTCTAAAATTATGTAAAATACGATGTTGAAAATTCAACCATATTGTTAATTTATAACATCTCCTGATCCTGAGCATTACTGGCTAAAATTTAGTTCTGATTTTCCTGAACTCTATCTGAATGGAGCCATATGCTTTTGCAAGGAGTTTTATAACTTTAAAGTGTCGTTGATTCATGATGTGACAGTCAACTAAAATTCAAGCCAGCAAGCATCTCATGCTACTTATCTCAGGAATGGGATGTTGAAACATTAATACTTGAAATTCAAAACTTCCCTTACATTGTCATTTTCTGGCCAATTTAGTATGTCTTAAAAACAAAACAAGTTAGTTAGAATCATATTCATAACATGCTACTGATTCATACACACTCTATTAATGAAAAATAAATTTCTGAATCTGTTCTGGACTCTGAACAGTGGTAGTGATGGTGTCTCTGACTTTTTTGCCTTGGAAATTTTTCCTCCCACTGGTTTGCCTCACTCAGACTTGATGGGAGGGTTTGTATGTAGTCTAGTGCTTCTTGTTATGCAATTCCCAGTTGGGATCCTGAGAATTATGCTCTTTTCTTAAGAGGAACATAGTAACAGTAGATCTGGAGGAGGGGAGAGGTAATGGGGAATGGTGGGAGTGTAAGTAGGGAAGGATGTGGTCCTGATGCAGTATGAAAGAAAAATAAAGAAAACAATATGTCAGTTCTATCTACTTTTGAGAATGAATAAAATTATAAACATATATATATATATATATATATATATATATATATATATATATATATATAAAATATTTCCATGTGAACAAGGTCTTAAATATTTCCCTTATATAATCATTTATTGACTATGTCAATATGTGGCTGTACATGCATGAGTGACCACTCCAGAGTGTATATGTACATTGAGATCAGAGGGCAACTTGTAGGAGACAGTTCTTTGCTTAAATCATGTGAATCTCAGAATGAAGGTCAGGTGGTCAAGAACGGCAGCAAGCACTTTTACCTCTAGTGTCATCTGTTTTTCCAACTCCAACAAAGAATATGTACGTTTAGTGAATCCTTAATATCTGGCCAGCTTTGTGATAGTACCTAAAAATGAATATATTTGTGTGTATGTGTTGTGTGTTTCTGTGAATTTCTGTCTTTTTTGTGTCTGTGTTGTGGAAAGGGGTTGGGCATCAGAGGACATAATTCTAGACTGATTTCCCCTTTGCATGTATTCTGAGGGTTCATTTGAGACCACCACCAGGCTTGTGTAACAAGTAGTTTTACCTGCTGAACAAACTCTCTAGACTCTTAATGTATGTTAAATGCATAGCAAACTGCCAGAATGTTTCTCAAAGTTAATTTTCATTGTCATCAAAAGTGACAATAAGTTTAGTGTCTCTAAACCTTTACAATCATTGAGTGCCACATTTTTTGTTTTTGTTAAATTTATCTATAAAAAAGGTATATATATATATATATATATATATATATATATATATATATATATATCAGTTTATAAGTAAACTAAAAATAACTTTACTAAGTCCTTGTGCCTGTAAATAAATGTAGATACCAACCCTTATAAAATTGTCTCACTAAGCAAAAAATGGTTACTATCACAGAAAATCACACTGTACACAATTCAGAGATCAGTAGATCTAGCTTCAAAAGATAAGTCTACATCACAACTCCTGCATGTGTGATAAGGAGAGATTTGTGAGAAAGAACAGAAATAATTTAAGAGTCAAAATACCAGTTAAACAGTCTTTCTTAGAAATAGTTATATAAGCATATATGGGAAAAGGCAATAACAATGCACATATCAACAAAAGGTGGATATTTACTGTGCCACATATCAAGAAAGATAATTCTCTGTAACTAATATCTTCTGGACAAAGATTTATCTTTTCATAGCATGATGGGGCCACTTATACGTTGCCCAGTTCAGAGCAGAAAGCTGTTAAACCACACCCACACCAACAAAGGAAGCAAGTTTATCAGGCTGTACTCTCATATATTTGCTCATATACACACATATTCATAGTATGTATGTGAAAATATAGTAAAAACAGAATATACTTTTAAGAATGGGCTTGATAAATATGGATTTTGAGGAAGAGTAGCTGGTCCGATTCAGAAATACAGAAGGGAAGAGAAAACACTAAAGTGTTCCTATTTCATTTAAGAATATATAAATATAAAATATTTATTTTTAAGAACTCATTGGCAACAAATGTTGGTGAAGATGTAGAGAAAGGCGAAGCCTAATTTACTGTTGGGAAGATTGAAAATTTGTGTGACCACTAAAGACATCAGTGCAGAAAGTTCTCAATAACTACACATATTTCTATCATTTGCCTAACCTAACACGTTGGCATTTTCCCAAATGGCTGAATACTCTACTAAAGAAAGACTTGATCAGTCATGTTCATTTTTGTTTCATTTATAATGTTTAATAAATAGAAACAACGTAACTTTTCTTAAGATGACATATAGTGAAAATGTGGTATGTGTAGAGAATGAAATACTAAAGAAAAATGAAACTTGAAAGTTAGATAATTGGAACTGGAAAAAAAAACTATTTTTTCTGTGGTTAAACTAGACCCAGAAAGACAAACCTCCAATTTTTGGATGCTATGCCCTACACTTTAGATTTGAGTATAAAACCTGAAGTATCTGATTAAGTCAGGAAAGTGGAATGTTGCAAATAGATAAAGAACTCTAAAATAACAGAGATAGGAGACAGGACCTTAGATGAAATGTCCTACAATGAGGAACGGAGACTTGTAGAGTCCACCTCCAGTAAAAAGGCAGGAAATCAAGTTGAGGGATGGGTTTCCATCCCACAGTCAAAAATTCTGACCCAGAATTGTTCCTGACTGAAAGAACTGCAGGAATAAAAATGGAGAAGAGCTTGAGATAAAGGAGGTCCAGTGATAAACCCAAATTGAGATCCAGCTCAGGGGGAGTTCCCAAGGCATGACACTATTACTAAGGCTATAGTGTGCTTACAAACAGAGGCCTATCATGACTGCCCTCTGAAAGGACAAACAAGCTCTTGAAATAGTCAGATGCAGAGATTTACAACCAATGAATGGACAGAAGCTAGTGAACCCTGTGCTTGATTAGGGAAATAAGAGTCTCTCTGAACAAAATGAATTCTTACCATTGCCTCGGTTGCATTCATAAATCGAACAAAAGACCATTTGGTTGAAGACGGCACAAACATAGAACAAAAAGCTCAAAGGAACTGGCCATGAAACCCTCTCCAAAGACTAATTTTCATAGCATTATAAGGCACTCTGCTAGCTTCTAAGGGAAAGGGCTAGTCAGTATTGTCTAGAGATGTAAAGACTTAGAACTACAACACTGGCCCAACAAGGTTTCCCTCATATAAACAAGCCCTTTGATGATGGACTGATCAAAACATATCTAATTATACTTAGTGCCTACTCCATGTGAGAGAATTTGTGCTCAGTACTATAAACTAGACAACTACTTGCAGTTTGACAGACATAGACCTTGGCAGAGAACATACTTCTGCTGAACTTAAAACACATTATATCTTATATTTTTGGTTGTGAGCCTAGCCTTTGACAACTGAGACATCTCTCTAGATATTTATATCCAACCAATGAACATAAGATGCTTACCCCTGTGGTTGATTTAGGGGAAAGCTGGAAGAAGCTGAGGAGGGTGACCTTGTAGGTAGACCATCAGTCTCAATCAACCTGGAACCTGGAGATTTCTCAAACATTAGACCAACAAACATGCAGCATACATCAGCTGATATGAAACCCCCAACACATATACAGCAGAGAACTGCTGGTTCTGAGTTCAGTCAGAGAAGATGCATCTAACCATCAAGAAACTGGAGGTCCCAGGGAGTTTAGAGGTCTTGTAGGATGGAGGGATGTGTGTGTAGAAACATCCTTGTGGAGACAAGAGAGGAGGAGGTATGAGTTGTACAGCAGTCAGGGATAAGACTGGGAGGGGGATAAAATCTGGAGTGTAAAAAAAATGATTAAATAAAAGATTAATAAAAGATAACATACATCATATGCCGGGCAGTGGTGGCACACTTTAATCCCAGCACTTGGGAGGCAGAGGCAGGCAGATTTCTGAGTGTGAGGCCAACCTGGTCTACAAAGTGAGCTCCAGGACAGTCAGAAATACACTGACTCACCCCCCCCCCATAAAATAAAGATAACATATTTTATTAGCCAAGGTTCTCTATAGTCACAGAATTTATGGTTAGTTTCAATATAGTAAAGGAATTTATTAACGACTTACAGTCTGCAGTCCAATTCCCAACAATGGTTCAGTAGTAGCTGTGAATGGAAGTCCCACATGCAAGCAGGTGAAGGAGTGAGAGCTTGTCTCCCTTCTTCCAGTGTCCTTATAGGATCTCCAGCAGAAGGTATAGCCCAGATTAAAGGTGTGTGCCATCACACCTTTAATCCCAGATGACCTTGAACTTGGAGATCTCCCTGTCTTAATCTTCTGGGATCCATAGCCACTATGCTTCAAGATCGCCATACCAAGATCCAGATCAGAAACTTCTGTCTCCCAGCCTCTAGGTTAGGGTCACTCATGAACCTTCCAATTCTGGATTGTAGTTCTTTCCAAATATAGTCAAGTTGACAACCAGGGATAGCCATTACACATATATAAACGGGACAAATTAAAGTCACATGTAAAGGAAGTTCCATCTAAAAATAAATAACAGTTGGTTTCTTAATGGAAAAAAATTATTGAAATTCTAACTGTAGAAAGACTTATTTGAATACCCAAAGATAAGTGCAGCTCCCACTCCTCATCAAGAAGATTCTTTGTGCAACAGATGAGTACCATTGCCAAGATGCAGGATAGATATTATGCACAGCACAGAAATAAATAGTAACTTTGGGATTCCCAACCAAATTGATATATCTGCCAGTACTATGCCAGAACCTAAGGTTCAGGTAGTCTAAGAATAAAGGAAAGATTAATAGTGGCAGTGCCAGGATGCTGGTAGATAGTGTCCCTTAGACATGACAGAAAAAAGTATACTCAGGCCATTTTGATAATGAACTTGCTTTAGTAAGAACAGTTTTTATGGAGAGGGGAAACTCCACATGCTCTTAGAATATGGAGCTACAGGTGATCAATGTGTGTGTGTGTTAATAATATATACATATATAAATGTATATGCATGTGATATACAATAATAACAATAATAACGAAAGAATATTAAATGTAAAATTAAATGAAATAAAAAGTAAGAATAATAATTAAAGAATGGATTGTAAAAAGTAGACTTGTAATAAGAGAGAGGTTGAAGAGAGAAAAGGGAGAAGTGTTGTAGACACAGTGATGATGTATGAAATTCACAAATAATAAAATTATTAAAGTTTTTTTTTTTTAAATTATTAAAGTTTTAAGACTGAAATTCAGTTAATTTCATCTTATGACCAAGGTTATTTCTAAGGATATTTTGTTATACTTACTAAAATTAGTATTATCTGTTGTAGTTAGTACAGATATTTAGTGTTTATCAAATGATATATTTTGAGGAGAGAAGGTTTTAAGTATATTAATTCTGATGTTGTATTTTAGAGATTAGTATTTTGCAAAAGGCCCTTAAAATTTGGCCTATACAGTGGCATTTATCTAAATTCGGTGTTCCAATCTTCAGTTCATTACAGAGGGAATTGACATTAACATCTTTTTATATTGGGGGTATTATTCAAGTTTGAACTTAATAATTATGGAGATTTAGTTTGTGAAAGCATATGCATCTTATTTCTTATACATGTTTCATTACTCACAAAGTGTCAATCCATTATCTTCTCACCACATGATTTTTTTTTCATATATATGTTAATGTTTCAGCTAGAAAAAGGAGACATTCATTTTTTTCCTTAACTGTATGCCTACTTTACAATCTTGTTTGAATTTATATAAATATTGTCTAATTTGTTGATGAGATCAATATAGAGCAAGTAAGCAAGCACTTAACATATTTTAAATGCTGGGAAAAAAAAACCCACTCAGAGAGAGATAGAGAGGGAAGGAGAGAGAGAGAGAGAGAGAGAGAGAGATTGAGAGAGAGAGAGAGAGAGAGAGAGAGAGAGTGTGTGTGTGTGTGTGTGTGTGTGTGTGTGTGTGTGCATGCCTGCCCATGGGCATAAATGTGGTATATTGATTCCACTACTGTTCATATATTGAGTTCCTATACTGTTCATGAGTGGGTAAATTTAGGATTAACTACTTGGGATAATCATTGAGGTTACTTTCCTCTAGAGTAGACTGACTCCTCTCTAAACTGGATCCTGCACTTCTTCATCCATTGCTAAGACTTTCACCCATCCAATTTGGCATATCAAATTCTATTGTCATTGTGCAGGTTATCTTTGCCCAATATATTTTTTGTGATTTCATGAGCATAGAAGACACTATCTTCCTTCAGATATCCAGGTCTCCAGCCTCACAATCTTTCTCCTCCATCTTCTGTAATGTCTCCTAATCCTGATGTATCAGAATTGCATTTTAGATATATTGGTTGGGGTTGATTACCCCATAGTTAGTATAATTTTAAATATTTTTAACTATTCAGGATTTTTTTCCCCTGTGCTGGTATCTTCGAGGCTCTTCCCCACTTTCTCCTCTATAAGCTTCGGTTTTTCTGGTTTTATGGCTTATGCTGTAAGATCAAATGGGACCTCATAAAATTGCAAAGCTTTTGTAAGGCAAAGGATACTGTCAGTAAGACAAAAAGGCAACCAACAGATTGGGAAAAGATATTTACCAATCCTAAATCTGATAGAGGGCTAGTATCTTATATATATATAAAGAACTCAAGAAATTGAGATCCACAAAACCAAATAACCCTATTAAAAATGGTGTACAGAGCTAAACCAATAATTCTCAACTGAGGAATACCAAATGGCTAAAAAGCACCTAAAGAAATATTCAACATCTTTGGTCATCAGGGAAATGCAAATCAAAAGAACCTTGAGATTCCACTTCACACCAGTCAGAATGGTTAAGGTCAAAAACTCAGGTGAAAAGAGATGCTTGCAAGGATATGGAAAAAGTATACTCCTCCATTGCTGGTGTGATTGCACGCTGGTACAACCACGCTGGAAATCTGTTTGGCTGTTTCTCAGAAAACAGGATATAGTACAACTGGAAGATCCAGCAATATCATTCCTGGACACATACCCAGAAGATGCTCTAACTTGTAATAAGGACACGTGCTCCACTATGTTCATAGCAGCCTTGTTTATAATTGACAGAAGCTGGAAAGAACCCAAATGTCCTTCAACAGAGGAATGGATACAGAAAATGTGGTACATTTACTGAATGGAGTACTACTCAGCTATTAAAAACAATGGAATTATGAAAATCTTAGACAGATGGATGGATATTCAGGATATCATCTTGAGTGAGGTAACTCAATCACAAAAGAACAGACATGATATGCACTCACTGAATAGTAAATATTATCCCAGCAGCTCAGAATATCCAAGGTACAATTTACAAAACACATGAAACTCAAGAAGAAGGAACACTAAAGTTTGGAAACTTCGATCCTTCTTAGAAGGGGAAACAAAATACCCATGGAAGGAGTTACAAAATTCAGAGCAGGGACTGAAGGAATGACTATCCAGAGACTGCCCCACCTGGGGATCCATTACCCATAAACAGCCATCAAACCCAAACACTAATGCAGAAGCCAACAAACTTTTGCTAACAGGAGCCTGATATAGCTGTCTCCCGAGAGGCTCTGCCAGTGCCTTGCAAATACAGAAGTTGATGTTCATAGCCATTAATTGGATGGAGTACAGGGTCCCCAGTGAAGGAGATAGAGAAAGTTCCCAAGGAGCTGAAGGGGTTTGCAGTCCCCTAGGAGTAACAACAGTATGAACTAAACAGTACCCCCAGATCTCCCTGGGACTAAACCACCAACCAAAGAAAATACATGGTGGGACTCATGTCTCTAGTTGCATATGTAGCAGATAGCCTAATTGGTCATCAATAGGAGGAAAGGCCCCTGGTCTTGTGAAGGTTCTATACCCCAGTATAGGGGTATGCCAGGGCCAAGAAGCAGTAGTGGGTGGGTTGGGGAGCAGGGCGAGGCTGGAGGGAATCAAGAATTTTCAGAGAGGAAACTAGGAAAAAGGATAACATTTGAAATGTGAATAAAGAAAATATCTAATTAAAAAAAAAACTAAAAAAAAATGTTTCTGACTTTCTGTAATGATCTCCATTTCCTCAAGAACAAAGATTCTTTTTAATTTTTTTCTATGATGTGTGTTTTTCTCTGCTTCCTTAAAAATGAAATCTTATTTTATTAGTTATTTTCTTCATTTACATTTCAATTGCTATCTTTAAAATCCCCTAAACCCTCCCCCTGCCCTGCTCCCCAACCCATCTACTCCTGCTTCCTGGCCCTGGCATTCCCCTGTACTGGGGCATATTATCTTCGCAAGAACAAAGATTCTTTGAGAAGTGATGTGAGCTACACTAATCTCTGGCTATAAGAAATAGTATTGGTAATATACTTGCTTAGGCCGGGCGTGGTGGTGCACACCTTTAATCCCAGCACTTGGGAGGCACGGGGCAGGCGGATCTCTGAGTTCCAGGCCAGCCTGGTATACAGAGTGAGTTCCAGGACAGCCAAGACTACACAGAAAAACCCTGTCTCGAAATATATATATATATATATATATATATATATATATATATATATATATATATTTGCTTAGGAAAATGACAGCAGTAAGTTGTCCTCCCAGGTCTGAGATTCCATTAATTACGGTTTGATGACTTCACTTCACTTATGCTGCCAGGCATGAATTACCTCCTATTTAATGTCAAATTATACAGCTGTGAATTATCACCAAGATATGAGTTGTCACTATGACAAATTTGATATATTTTGCCATATTACTTATTGTTTGGTTTCATAGGTGTCTCACTTGATAGAACTACAAACTAATTTTTCTCTCTTGCAAATAGCATAGCAACTTTCAGTACCATGAGTCCTAGTCCTTATGGAGGTGGCTTCCCAGTTAGTTTCAGCTTGATATCTTCATAGTCTTTTGCTGAGTTGTGTGGTGACTTTGACAATAGTTTTATATAAAAGTACTTTAGGGGGCTGGAGAGATGGCTCAGTGGTTAAGAGAACTGACTGCTCTTCCAAAAGTGCTGAGTCAAATTCCCAGAAACCACATGGTGGCTCAAAACCATCTGTAATGGGATCTGACAACCTTTTCTGTTGTGTCTGAAGCTACAGTGTACTCATTAGATATATATAATAAACCAAATAAAATCAAGTACTTTAGACAACCAAAGGCAATGATGATATTTTATAATATTCATTTTATGAAACCTATCCAACCCCTCAGGACTAGTGAAATCACAGACCTTGGAGAAGAATCTCCAGGCCCCTCTTTATTACGCTAGCATAATCTATTCTACAAAAAAAAAAAAAAAAAAAAAAAAAAAAAATAGTAGTCCCCACTGATTTGTGTGGTCTTCACTCTTTATCAAGGAACCTCTCTGCAAGAGTCAGAGATCGTTACAGAAAACCACAACCAATCAACATCTAGTTGTAGAGCCTATATTTAATGAATACATCTTAAAACAAAACAAAACAAAACAAAACAACAACAACAACAAAACTCCTGCACCTAAGGCTCAAGGACTCAATTAGAAAGCCTAGTTATGAGACCGGATATATTAGTAATCTTAGTAGCCACATCCATGACTTTTCAACAATATGACTGCCTAAATATGTGCTGACTATTAACAATAGATGTGTGAAATCCCACAATAACTCAACAAAGCCCACTGTTATGACAAAAAAGAACATTCAGTATCCTCAAAGAATGTTATACACACACACGCACACACACACACACACACACACACACACACACATATATGTGTGTAAAACATTTACAGCTATATGAAAAATTGTGGATTGTGGCAAAATAAATAAACCAGTGTGTGTATGTATGTTTCTCTGTGACTGAGTGAATTCCAAGAACACATGAATGAAAGAGAGTATGGAGAAGCATTTCAGTAGTGCTAGATTGGAAGAATTATCTTAAAAGAATGATGCTGTACTTCCTCCTCTTAAAATGTCTGCTTTCCAACCATTGAGCTGAGCATGGGGTCCTCAGTAGAGGAGTTAAAGAAAGGACTAAAGGAGCTGAAGGAGTTTGCAACTCAATAGGAAGAACAACAGTATCAACCAACCAGACACCCCACCCCCACCCCAGAGCTTCCCAGAACTACACCACCAATCAAAGAGTACACATTGGGGGACCCATGGCTCCAGCTGCATATGTAGCAGAGAATTTTCTTATCTGGCATCAATGGGAGGAAAGGCTCTTGGTCCTGTGAAGGCTTGGTTCCCTTGATTCTCTCCTGTAGGGGAATGCCAGGGTGGGGAGGCAGGAGTGGGTGGGTGGGTAGGGGAAGTACCCTCATAGAAGCCCAGCGAAGGGGATTGGAATAGGGGGGTCATGAGGGGAAAGCAGGAAGAGGGATAACATTTGAAATGTAAATAAATAAAATAACCAGTAAGTATTTTTGAAAAAGCCTGCTTTCAGTAATTCTCAATTTCAGCCAATGGTTGTTTTTCTTCTTTGGGGTAAGGCATTAAGATTTAGTGCAAGTTTGCTTAAAAATGCTGAAAACTAATGATTATTTAACAACCTAACATATTTTGATCCAGAGGCTGCAAATCAGAGATTCAGTATTTGGCTGAGGTGTCTGTTTCTATGGTCTATGAGAGAGTACATTTTCTGTCTTTTCCTGAATGTTGTCTGGTTGACATTCCATAGATATTTGAAATCAAAACCTCACTGATCCCCCTCAGCTTTTATCTACTCGTGGTTTCCAACATTATGGTTTTCTAAAGCTTCCCCTTTGATGAAGACAACACTCACACGGAAATAAGGGATGATCCTATTTGAATGCTAAATCATGTTTTTTGTAATTCATGATTGTATTTATTTCAAGCTTAAAGCCAAGCCTTGCCACATTCTGAAGTGATCTTACTAGAGTTTAGTATTTCAATGAATGGATGTCTGAGGAAACAGTTAGAACATGAACATACCTGGAATGGCTCTGGAAGGTTAAGTGTATCCCAGAGTATCTGGATCATTTCTACTGTAAAATCACTGGTATATTAAGCATAGTCTGTCATTTTGTACAAAAATATAAGGCAGTGTTTAAGAAAGGGGTTCTGAAGAGAGCAGAGGGCCAATCAGTGCATCTGACCTCTGGCCACTGACATTTATGAGTGTTAATTACACTGAGGATACCCAGAGATAGTACTGAAACTAGTGCAAAAATACTTGGTTCAGTGCAGCTAGAGTTGAGGCTACTTGATCCATTTTTTAAATTCCGTTTTGCTTTTTTTTTGTAAGATACATACACATTAAAAATAAGTAAAAGAATGCACTTCAATATCAATATCAAAGTAAGGAATGAAGAATAAGATCAAATGTGGACATCGAGAGAGGTTGCATAAAAAAAGAGTGCATATGGTGTTTCTTTGGAAAACAATGGCTCACATCACAGCTAAGTAATGTTGTTAGTGTGCTTCTTGTTGAACACACACATCTCTTTGGATTATATCCTCCGTACTTTGGAGAGTTACACATGCCCTAAAGAAGCTTAAACCGGTTCTTTTTATCTGAAGATATCTGTATGTGTCTTTCCTAGTGATTCTATAGTCTCCACAGCATTCACAACTGTGCAAGCTTGAACAGGAGCAGTATCTTAGATGGTAAAATGCCTGCTGAGAAACATGAACATCTGAATTCCATTGCAGAGCTCGTGTAATACTACATGCTGCTCGGAGTTTGTAATTCCAGTTCTGGGGACTCAGACCCAGGTGGATATCTAGATCTCTGATCAGCCAAACTAATTATCCTCATCACTGAGACCCAGGTTCCAAGGAGAGGCCTTGTCTCAAAACAGCATGGAAAACTTCTTTGGAGCAATAATGAATGTTAAGTGATGGCACACACACACACACACACACACACACACACACACACACACACACACACTCATGAATTCATACTCACACATTCACACACCCACATATAAACACACACTCATGCACACAAACACATACACATGCAAGCACACATACAGACTCATGCATGCACACACACATACACACACATGCACACACACATACATACTCACACAACACACACACACACACACACACTCATGAATTCATACTCACACATTCACACACCCACATATAAACACACACTCATGCACACAAACACATACACATGCAAGCACACATACACACTCATGCATGCACACACACATACATACTCACACAACACACATACACACAAATATACACACTCACACACACATACACACAGTCAATCATGCATGCATAACACACACACACACACACACACACACACACACACACACACACACACACACATTAAATACAAATAGTTACCATACCTTAATGATCTCCCTCAGAAGCTGAGTTTTAAGGATCTTGTCCTCTAATGATCATGACTATTAGTGTATCCCCAAAATCTTTTACCAGCTGTAAGTCTCAAAATAGGAAGTGTATTTATTTCCCAACCCAGTAACTTTGGGTAAAAATATTTTTTCTATGTTCTGGCTAAAGTCTCTTTCCACAGATCTCCTACCTTCCTTCCCTAATGAATAAGAGGCCAGCAAACAAAGCTCCTTTGTAATTTCAGCACTAAGTCCTAGGACAGTTTTAATCAAAACTACAATCGTATCCATTCCAATTTTATTAGCATTTTTACAAAGAAGTAATGGTTTCCAGATTTCCAGGTTTTTTTTTTTTTTTTTTTTTTTCCTGAGACAGAGTTTCTCTGTATAGCCCTGGCTATCCTGGAACTCACTTTGTTGACCAGGCTGGCCTCAAACTCAGAAATCCACCTGCCTCTGCCTCCCGAGTGCTGGGATTAAAGGCGTGCGCCACCATGCCTGGCGATTTCCAAGTTTTAATAGCAATCTGTTTCTCAGGATCTCTTTAATATATCTTCAGCCTACTAGCTGTTACTCCTTCAGCTACTGCAACATTCTGTTCAGAATGAATTTCTATGATGCTAAGGGAACTAATTTAATATATCCTTTTAAATTATATTTTTCATAAGTTTTTAAAATTAATTCTGTGATATAATACCCATGTTTACAATATAAAATACAGAATTTGACTTATAGATTTTAATGCACAGCACTGAATGTCCTACATCTTCTCAAACATTAATGTGCATCAAGTTCAGTACAAATATCTAGATTTTATTAGGAGGAACATAGATGAACGCTAGGGTGTCCTTTTTTGGTAGCTCATTGTTAATTCTTGTTGTCTTAATGAACAGATCATCCGTGTTTAAGCATTAAGCTCTCAGTGCTTTCAGCATGTTTACAGCATGGAGTGGCTAACCCAGTCTTTACAGAATATCTGCCACACCTCCAACAGACACAAATGAATAGCTATTGATTATTAATTATTTATCAAATTATTAAATTATGAGATAATTTATTTTACACATTTAATAATTATTTCTTATATCTGATGATTATTAATTACCAATTTACTTTTGGATGGTGACACATTAGAAATATATTGTCTAAGTTATTTTGAAAAGGGCAATACTTTACAGTAGACTATAGTCATCCTTCTCTGACATCTACCTCAAAGCTTATATTTCATACCTGTCTAAGGCTGTCCTTTCCTCTTGAACTTTCCAGCCTCTGGTGTCATCCTACTCCTTTATAAATTTGACATTTAGATTTGATTCTTCACATATGTGAAGTAATAGAGTATATACTGTTTTATTTCATTTAACTTATCTTTTTTTCAGGTTCATTTACGTTCTCTGAAGTTACTTTTCTTTCATATTGATCATCTGAGATCACAATGACTATGACAGGATGCATAATGCCTGATTAAGCTCAAGCCAAACCAATAAAAAATAAACATAAAAACAGCTTGGAGAATAGTAGGTGGGCACTCTTGTTCGTGTCTCTATAGAAGTTAGTTCTGGTTAGCTCAGCAGCTACTGGCATTGTACTTTTGCAAGATTAAGCATTATCAGTTTTGTGACAGCTAGTATATCAACCATACTACAGGAGAGGCCCCATATCTAGAAGTACTCAACAAACAAAAACAAAATGACTTGCTGTAGAGAGATGGAGTGAGAGAGAGAGAGAAGAAGAGAGGGAGAGAGACAGAGACAGAGAGACAGAGAAGTTGGACATGCAGCAAGGTGAGTGACTTTGTGGTAAGTGGGAAAGGGATGCATAAAAATGTCATGAATTATAAGTTAAGACATAAATTATTAACATGTCATAAATATCTTTTATAGCATTCAAGTAATTAAGTATGCCAGGTCTCTTACCTGCACTCTTGTTCATGTCTCTGTAGAAGTTAGGTCTGGTTTTTCTTCCCAACTCCAGGCTCCCAGAAATAAGGCTCAGACATAACATATATTTGCAAATACCTTGGCCATATAGGTGTATATTTTTCTGACTAGATATAACCTAAAATTTATCATTTACTTTAACATATATTCTTCCATGTTTCTGGTTACCTGTGCTCAAATACTCTGCATCCATCCTCTTATTCAATGCCTGGCTCTATCCAGGAATTTTTTTCTCTCCTGCATGTACCACCTCCTACATCCTGCCAAAGCTATAGGCCATCAGATTTATTGAGAGGTGCCACACCCATACAGACATAAGGCATTTCTCTCTCTCTCTCTCTCTCTCTCTCTCTCTCTCTCTCTCTTCTCTCTCTTTCTATGTTCATTTATGATGTGTTTGTGTGCAGAGAGTGTATATGTCTTTTTTTTTGAAATCTGAGATTTTAAAAATGTAATTACCGTCTAATACAACTATGTAATACTCTCATGACATTTTACGCTTGGCCCTCATTGTCCTTTGTGTCACACATTCCCACATCTCCTTGATTTACTTATTTACAGTTACTGATACCACCAGATCTCCAAATCTCCATTTTATATGATTCTTTTTCCTCTCTGTATTTATTTTCCTTTATACTGTATTCTGACATAATTCTTTGGTACATTAACATTAATAAGTGTGACTTGATCCTGGCAGGCATGCGGGTACAAACACACTTTGAATGTTTTAAAATTATTGTCATGAGAATTTTGGAAATGTAGGGGTTCATATGGTACGTGGGATGGCCTTCAGTCCTCAGGCAGATAAAGTAATGGGTGTCTTACCCAGACAGAAGGTCAGTGAAATGACACATTTATTCCCTACTAATGGAAAAGGGATGATGAGGTAATGAACAGCTTTGTCTTTTCCCTCCTGTTAAAGTTGGGATGTAAGGTTTCCCGAAAGACTCAAATTTTGAAGGTTTGTACCTAGCTGGGAATACCATTGAAAGAATACTGAATTTTGGATCATGAATCTAACTTGATGAGTGGATTATCCTCTAATCCATTATCTCCTAATTAGTTTCTAACTTACTGTGGTAAAAACACATTTCTTTCACTCCTCTGCTTCTAGAGCAATAAGAGAATGTTATTTATGCACAGCAGGCTAATATGAGCTTCATTTATCTCAACATTATGCATATAAATATTCCAATATCCTAGCCAGTTCGGTTTGTCACCTAGGTATCTTTCAAAATCTGGTTACTTCAATTAGCTCAGACCACTTTCCATTAGATGACCACATAATTACTCTCAGTACTTAGTTTCCCTGTATTTATAGTATACTTTTCAAAAGAAAGGAAAAGAAAGAAAATTCTATTACATAACAGTTTTCTCTCAAAATATATATTTGATCATGATTTATTCAAGCTTCCTGTTATCACTTGTGTTAATCAAGTGACAATTTGATTTAACCTATGCCAGTGTAAGCCTTTGCTGGAATACCAGGCTCTGACTCTCAGGGTTAGATGTGGATATACTCAGCATGGGCATTTTTTTTTCCTCTCCTCCCTCCCTCCCTCCCTCCCTCCCTCCCTCCCTTCCTCTTTCCCTCTCCCTCTTTCTTTTTCTTTTTTCCCTTCCTTCTCTTTCTTTTTTTTTAATTTTTATTTTTTCTTCTGGATATTTTCTTTATTTACATTTCAATTTTAATTCTTGGTTTGTCCCTGATTCCCTATATAATGTATTCTCTTATTTATTCCTTGGATGTTCATATTAGTAATATGCTGACAGGTTAGACATTATGAGCATGCATTCATTTCTATTTGATGGGGAACATTTCTTTTTTCACTTGCTAGGATAAAGGTAATTGGCACTTTTGAACAATTTTGTCAATCTAAAACCAGTGATATCAAATGGTAAAAACATTAAAGGTGAGACACTTGTTAATACTAAAATATGAGGTGAGTAGTATTCTAGAGTTTAAAGAAAGTAAGACTCTAGAAAACCAAAGCACGGTTATGATTTTCCAACTTTTTGAGAGTTCAGAGTATCATGAATTCACTGCAACTTATCAGTTGTATGTAATTTTAACTTAATTATAATTTTTGTTCTTAGAATGTTAAGACTATATCATTTACTGTTGGCAATGCAAATCAAGAGTGACTACTGTTGAATGTAGAATGTAGGTTGCTAGCAAAGCATTTCTTGAATTGGCAAGTTCTGTCATCTTATTGTGTATGCTAGATTATCCTCATGAGCCTGGTGTCCCAATGAAGAATGGGTTAAAATGCATGATATGATTAGGATCATACATTCATGGCATGGCCAATAACAATATTATTCTCACTTCATACTCATTTCTCATAAAAAATATACTCAAGAAAAAATGGCATATAAAAGCAACACCATCTGTTATCAAACAAAAGTGTCCCCGTTAGGTTATCAGCTTAATATAAACTTGTAATATTATAGTTCATCCGCTGAAATTATAGCCAATTTCATTAAACCAGTGAGATAAACTGTTCTTAAAAAAAAAAAAAAAAAAAAAAAAAAAAAAAAAAAAAAAAAAACATGCTGACTTGATCTGCAGTCCACCTTTTAAGATCTTATCAAAATATTAATAGTAGTTACCTATATAGGCCAGCCAAAGTACATGTTCATTGAGAATGTTTAGGGTAGCTCTATGCTGACAAGACTGGAGTTTTTATTTACAACATATTTAGGTTCTCAGTGGAGTTCAGCACAACATTGACCAAGCTATGGCTGGTGAGGTCTGAAAAACTAATTACTCTGTTATCTGTACTTTGGACATTTTCCCTTCAGTAGCACTAGAAAATATATACTTAATACTGCCTTCTAATTACAAGTTCCCATAACACAGTGTCCTACACAGAAAACACCATTACTATTCTGGCTCCTAACACACTCAAGTGTTTTTATTTTGCTGAGTTTCCTTTCTTCACATTGGACTTTCTTTTGTAAACTCGTTTAATGGATAATTACCATTTCATCTTTTTAATCTTAATTGCTACACATTTAGACATGAACCATTAATTCCTTAGCAGGTAAGACATTAGCTCAAATGTTTTCCATTTTACTTGATCATATATAGTTTTATTAATATGATATCCTTAGTATTCAAGCACTTATTTTATTGAGGACTTAGAAATAATGGGAATCTAATGTTGATGCTTCCTCTGTTAGATACTAAAACTTTTATATTTTTAATAGTAAAACTTATTTACAAGCAACAAATTATCACAGAAATACAAATAGCATTTTTTAGTCATGTGTATTTGTCCCGTGCTTACTTCAGCTAATGAAATTCAGCTTGAAAGTGATTCACATAATAAATCCTGAAGTCACCAACAGCTTGCAGATGGCAAATGTACAGTTAGCATTTTAAATGTATGAGTCATTCTTAATTTAATGCACAGATATAATTGCATACATTTGTGCTATGTAACATGATATTTCAATAAATATATACTCTTCTAGTTTCATTTCCATTGTGGTGATAAAACACCTGATAGAAAGCAAGTGAAGGAAGAAAGGTTTTATTTGGTATAGTTCCAGGTTCTGCTCCATTATGGTTTGGAAATGATAGTGCACAAAGCTTTAGCAGACAGAGATATTCAAGGGCAGAGAAAGAATGAAAACATGGATTCTTAGCTGTTGTATTGCTTTCAGCTTGATTTCACTTTCTTTTACTATTCATGACCCACAGAACTAAGAATGATGTCCCCTATAACAGGCTAGATTTTCCTGCCACAATTAATGATCAAGGCAATTTGCTCCAGAGTATTTAATTTGACTACATTTTCATTAAGACTCTTTTATACAGACATTCTCTGATCTGTCGGGTTGTAAGTTAAAACTATCCAGCAAATATACTTAGCAAATATCCAGCAAATATACTTCACAAAACATTAGTATTTCCCGTACCTTAAATAGTTTTATACTTTATGTCATGACTAAATCAAAATCTTTCAGTAATTTTCTAGGATAAAATGCAATATTAGATATACTGAATTTATTGCTTATGTTTTGCTGCAATAAATTTTCATTGATAAGCATCATTCTTAGGTGAGACTTGAGATTATTATATTTAAGTGTATTGGTTATTCAAAAATATTCAAATATTGCATAACATTTTATATATTAAATATACAAAACATTAATTCAGAGAACTGAATAATACTTTCCAGTAAATAAACAACATCAATCATGAATGTCAATGTATTATTGATACTACAAACAGATTGAGAATGACCTCCTTCTGTAAAGGGACAGATAACATTTGTTACAGAATTTGTTTCTTAATTCCATTGGTATCTGCAACATTGTTTTAATTATTCTAATTAATGCAAGAGCAGCATTTCTGTGTAGATGGTGGTCTTCATTTGTCATTTATATAACTATGATTTGACATGGTTGATTGGGTGTTATATTATTGATCAGCACTGAGTATATATTTCTAAGAAAAGAGGTATATAGTGATGTCTGTAAAACATGGTGATATTCCTAAATTTTTCTTCAATGTTGTGGGAGTTGTGTAAGTAAATGAGTGACTAGTAATGAATGTGAATTCCATACATTCTGAAGTTTTTATCAAAGCCTGTGTAAAAGGAAATATATTCTTTGGATGTATTTTTCTTTCCATTTTCTACATCTGGAAACTAAAGTCTATTAATTTTGTATATTTTCTCCAGCGTAATAAAAAAATCCATTATTAATGTTGGAAGTATTAAGCAAAGACATTTAATAGAATGCTTATTGACAGTACGAATGGGAATAAGTACTTTGTATAGCTTTCTTTTGACTAAAATGAAATTTGAAGCTGTATTATCTAAAATTGTGGACACATGTGTTTTTTATATTCCTTTCTTATATAAAGTTTATGAAGTTTTTCAGGTAAATCATAATATTCATGAATGTTAAACTCATTTGTATATACTAATCTTTCATTTCAGAAGTAAAATTAATAGCAAGTATGAAACAAAGTAATAAACTTTTCTTTTAAAATACATGTATTTTTAGTTATTTATTCACTCTAGCTATAAAAATTACAAAGAAGCAAATATGATTCACTCTAATTTTACTGACTCTAAGTTCGAGTATGCAAGCATATCATGGGAAAAAGGACTGCATTAAATGATTTATCTATCATATTTATCAGTTATTTTATGTGTACATTCTTTAAGGAAAGGATATCATTAGTAATATTATCTATGAATACCTTGCTATTTGTGGAGATTCTGTAATTATAAGAGAAAAAGAGAAGCATAAAACAGTTGTCAATTCAGCCCTGCAGAAGTAATTATGCAAAGATTTTTCTAATTACTTTGTACTATCTTCATAAGTTCACTATACAATCAAATCCATTGTTGGGATATAACCCTTATGTTTATCTTAATAAACAACAACAAAATATGAGACAGGATAATAAATGATTAAATATAAAACTAGCATAAATGTTTGAAGCTACATTCTTCAGCTTAGAAGCAGCATTATCTCTTACAAGTTTAGGCTACCAGTATATATTTTTAAATGTTCAAAATCAAGTGAATAAGTATATTAATTCATGGTCTATTTAAGCGATAACTTTTACTCAAAACATGTAGTGCAAAGTTTTGAATTTTATATTTCTTAAATAGACTTCAATATAACTAACAGATTCAGCACAATCAGTAAAGCAGAATCAATACATGACTGTTTAAATTACGTGTACCTTCACACATGAACAATTCATAACTCAGTTATCACATAATCCTTGCAAAAGTCATAGTGAATAACTGAATTTAAGGCCAATAGTGGCAATGAGATATTAAAAAAAATTAGATTGAAAGGACAATCATTTATGAAATCATATTAGTCACATTTAATAACAAGCATTACATATTTTAGTAGTTTGCCACAACCAAAACTTTATTGTTCAACTATTTGTTCTAATTCCTTTATTTTTGGGGGGAAGGGGGGTTGGTTTTTCGAGACAGTGTTTCTCTGTATATTCCTGGCTGTCCTGGAACTCACTTTGTAGACCAGGCTGGCCTTAAACTGAGAAATCCACCTGCCTCTGCCTCCTGAGTGCTGGGATTAAAGGTGTGTGCCACCACGCCCGGCTCCTTTATTTATTTATTTTTTTAATTTGATTTCCCCTACAGCTAGGAATACATTATAAAGCAATTAAGATTATGTTTGACATAAAATAAAATGATACACTAACTGCCAAATTCTGTAAGAAAAATCATGTTTCCTGGTTGAAATTATTTTAAATATAAATTGAGTTAGAAATCCTTATATGCTGGTGTTTTTATTAGGTACATCCATTTCATGACAGCTGATAGCTGAGCTGTGAAGTTTATTTTAACATTTTATTGTACTTGATAAATTGAAGTCATTTTTATTACATATGAATAATTTTCTTCTTTGTAGTTTTAAATTATAATATTCAGCATAAATTTTAAAGCATTTGTTTAAGATTATTTAAGATTACTATTTGTTAGAACTCCTCTCTGGCCCTTTGAGACATGTTATTTCCTATCCTATTGAGCACCATCTAATCCCCAGGTGGCTCACTGACAGTATGACCTAGGTAGGTTACCTGTATCACACCCAAACCAGCACAGGTTATTCATCTTAATCTAAAGCCCTGTAGGTTCTTATCAAGAATATTCAATTTCCCCCCATGTGTCCAGTAGATTCAACCTCTGTCTCCTATAGGGGTTGACCAAATGCCTTCCTACTGCCTGAAAAGAAATAAAGGGTTGGTTGAACATAAATAATTAGTATTATAATCTACCATATAAACAGTCTCAAGGACAGAAACAACATAATAATATCTTTAGATGCAGGAATAATTTTTGACAAAAGCCCACCATCTCTCCATGATTAAAGACTTGAAGAATCAAGGAGTAACAGAAATATATCTCAACATAATAACATCATTATACTCTAAGCTCACAGATAATAACTTGCTAATGGGAAAATATTAAATATTTCTACTAAATTTAAGAACAAAGCAAGGATGTCCTTTCTCTCATTCCTGTTTAATATAGTACTTGAAATCTTAGCTATAGCAATAAGACAAGCGAAGGAACAGAATATTAATAGGAATGGAAGATGTCGAAGAATCCATATCTGCACAATATGATTCCAAATATAAGTCTTAAATTTCCACCAGAAATCTCCTACAGCTGAAAAACTTATTCATCTCAGAACCTTAATACAAAATTAGCACCTAATAATGCATAGATTTTCAATACACAAATGACATATATACTGAGATCAAAAAATCATCAGATCAAAATACTAAAGATATTACTTAACAAAATTGGAAAGTCTAGATGAAATCGACAGTTGTCTAGAGAGATACCAGGTGCCAAAGTTGAAACAGGATCAGATAAATCATCTAAACAGTACCATAACCCCTAAAGAAATAGAAACAGTCATTAATAGTCTCCCAACCAAAAAAGCCCAGTGGAGAGTTCTATAAGGCATACAAAGAAGACCTAATAGCAATACTCTTCAAACTATTCCACAAAATAGAAACAGAAGGAACACTATCCAATTTGTTCTATGAGGCCACAATTACACTTATACCTAAACCACACAAAGACCCAACAAAAAAGAGAATTGCAGACAAATTTTCCTTATGAATATTGATGCAAAAATACTCAATAAAATTCTGGCCAAACGAATCCAAGAACACATGGGAATGATTATTCATAACAATCAAGTAGGCTTTATCCCAGGTATGCAGAAATGGTTCAGTATATGGAAATCAATCAATGTAATCCACTACATAAACAAAGTCAAATTAAAAAAAAAAAAAAGAAAGAAAAAGAAAGAAAGAAAACATGATCATTTCATTGAAAAAATTCAATGTCCCTTCATGATAAATGTCTTGGAAAGATAAGGAATTCAAGGCCCATATCTAAACCTAGTAAAAGCAATATAAAGCAAACCAATAGCCAATATCAAACTAAATGGAGAGAAACTTGAAGCAATCCCAGTAAAATCATGGCCTAGATAAGATGGCCTACTTACTCTCTCCCTATCTATTCAATATAGTAGTTGAAGTTCTAGCTAGAGCATTTAGACAACAAAAGGAGGTCAAATGGATACAAATTGAAAAGGAAAAAGTCAAACCATCACTATTTGCATATGATGTGATTGTATCACAAGTGACCCCCAAAATTCCGCCAAAGAACTCTTAAAGCTGATAAAAACTTCAGTAAAGTGGCTAGATATAAAATTAACTCAGTCAAATCAGTAGCCTTCTTCTACTCAAAGGGTAAACAGTCTGAGAAAGAAATTAGGGAAATGACACCCTTCACAATAATCACAAACAATATTATATTCCTTGGTGTGACTCTAAGTAAGTTAAATATCTGCATGGCAAGAACTTCAAGTCTCTGAATAAAGAAATAGAAGAATATCAGAAGATGGAAAGATCTTGGTGCTCATGGGCTGGCAGGATTAATATAGTAAAAATGTCCATCTTACTGAAAGAAATCTATAGATTCACTACAATACCCACCAAATTTCCAAGCCATTTCTTCATAGCACAAGAAAGAGCAATTTGCAAATTCATTTGGAATCACAAAAAACCCAGGATAATGAAAAATATTCTCAACAATAAAAGAAATTCTGGGGGAATCACTATCCTTGACATCAAGCTGTACTACAGAGCAATAGGGATAAAATTATATGGTATTTGTACAGAGACAAGTTAGAAGAACAATGTAATAGAATCAAAGACCCAGAAATGAACCCACACACCTATGGTTACTTGATATTTGACAAAGGAGCTAAAATTATACAGTGGGAACAGGGGGGATGACAGCATTTTAAACAAATGGTACTGTTTCAATTGGTGGTGAGAATGTAGAAAAATGTTAATGGACTCATTCATATGCCTTTGTTCAAAGCTCAAGTCCAAGTGGATCAAGAACCTCCACATAAAACCAGACATCCTGAAATGTATACAGGAGAAAGTGGGGAAGAGCCTTGAACACATGGGCACATGGGGAAATTTCCTGAACAGAACAATAGCTTATGCTCTAAGATCAAGAATCTATTCAAATTTTCTGTAAGGCAAAGGACACTGTCAACAAGACAAAATGACAATCAACAGATTGGGAAAAGATCTTTAGCAATCCTACATCCAATAGAGGGCTAATATATATACAAATGTATATAATGTATATAATATATATGAAGAACACAAGAAATTAGACTCCAGAGAATCAAATAACCTTATTAAAAATGGGGTACAGAGCTAAACAAAGAATTTTCAATTGAGAAATTTCGAATGGCTGAGACCCAGGTAAAGAAATGTTCAACATCCTTAATCATCAGGTAAATGCAAATCAAAATAACCCTGAGATTCCACCTCACATCAGTCAATGGCTAAGATAAAAAACTCAAGTGACAACAGATGCTGACAAGGATATGGAGAGAGAGAAACACTTCTCCATTGTTGGTGTGATTGCAAGCTGGTACAGCCACTCTGAAAATCAGTCTGCAGTTATTAAAAAAATTGGATATATAGTATTACCTGAGGACCAAGCTATACCACTACTGGGCATATTCATAGAAGCCTTATTTATAATAACCAGAAGCTGCAAAGAACCCAGATGTCCATCAACAAAGGAACGGATATAGAAAATATAGTATATTTACATAATGGAGTACTACTCAGCTATTAAAAACAATGAATTTATGAAATTCTTAGGGAAATATATGGAACTAGAAAATATCATCCTGAGTGAGGTAACCCAATCACAAAACAACACACATGATATGCATTCACTGATAAGTGGATATTAGCTCCAAATCTCTGAATACCCAAGATACAATTCACAGACCACATGTATCTCAAGAAGTAGGAAGACAAATGTTTGGTTGCTTTGGTCCTTCTTAGATAGGGAACACCCTCATAGAAGTGGAGGAAGTGGAGTGGAATAGGGGGTTTTTGGGGGGGGGCAGGAAAGTGTATAACATTTGAAATGTAAGTAAAGGAAATATCCAATAAAAAAAATCATCTGGGGGGAAAAAAAAAGAAATGCCAAGATACATATGTACATACATACATACATACATACATACACACATTCATACAGTCTACTGAGAATGTTTAGATATTAAAATATACTTCTTAATAATTATTGTGGAGTACACATCTTTTTTGTTGTTGCTGTTGTTGCTGTTGTTGTTGTTATGCACATTCCAGTGTAGGGCTTGACAGGTTGAAAAGCCTAAAACCACTCATGAGACACAGAGTTTCAAAAGAAACTCATTCTCCTGGCAAGGTGTTTTCACAGCCCGTATATCTCTATATCTCCATGTTAGTCTGGTGTATGGATCCACGTGCTCCCATTTAGTAAGATTTTATTATAGTGCATTCATAGATTGAATCCTGTCATAGCTAAGCCTTCCAGCGTTCCAAAGGTCCTAGAGAGTCCTTGATTTCAGTGGGAATTCAGAAAACTATCTAGAGATGGGAAACTATTTAGCATATCAAAGAACGGAGCCAAAGTAGCTCAGGGCTGGTCTGCAGGATGTTTACTAGGGATAGTAGCCATTCTTACCCAGGCAAGGGACCATGAAAGGTTAGAATTTTCTACTGAGAAAGGAATCTTCACTACAGCCAGGTATAGCAGACTACATTGCAGATTAGAAGCAAGTCGGTGAATTCTTCTGACAAATGGAGATTCCCCACAGATTCTTAAAAGCACAGCCAAGTTACCTTCATATGCAAGTATTTACCTAGGCCTAGGAAATAGGGGGGCTGTGGTAATACATTATTCATGAGAAGGTCTGCTAGAGCAGAACCCCCTGGTGCTAGCTTTCACAAGGCTCAAAGGAGTAGCACAAATTGTGACTAGGGTGTGAAATCCTTACTTGTCATTAGCTGATCCTAGGCAGAGTTGCTCTATATTTACTGTAAATATTTCCTGGTTCCTGTAAATCCTTTTGATGTATACATTCCTTTTGTATTGTGTCATTGTAACTTGGTGGATGTATCTCACCTGGTTTCTTGTTACTCTGCTGTATAAAAAAGTTTGATGCTCGACCTCACATTGTACTCAGATTCTACACACCCTCTCCTGTGGTCTCTTGTTTCTCACTCGCCAAACGCCCACTTGCTCCAGAGAACCAGTTCCACGCAGACAGGGGACCTAAAGGGTCTGCTGCATTTTTTAATTAGATATTTTCTTTATTTACATTTCAAACATTATCCCTTTTCCTGGTTTCCCCTCCAAAACCCCCTATCCTCTCCTTCCTCCCCTGCTCACCAACCAAGCCACTCTCCTTTCTGATCCTGGCATCTTAACCCATATTTACATTCCACATATGAGAGCATACGCAGACATGTTCATGTATGCTGAGAAGATGGAGACAGGATAATGGTGAGGTCAAAACCTATAAGCAAGCTCAGGATATACTGTGAGACCCTATGAAATATAAATGTTAATTTATATATCAAAATATGTTATGATGACATATTACCTGGTGTATGAATACAACATATATACCAAAAACACTTAAAATTAACTATTGACATTTTGGTAGGGAATATAGCGAGTAAGAAAATATAATTTAGTCAAACTGGACAAATATTTGAAGTAGTACATGAATGCTAAACTTTAGATAAGCAATTTAAGCATTCTGCCTAGACACATAGTCTCAATATTTAACAATATCTAAGTTTACTGCACTTACCTGAACAGCTTTCAGATGTCATGGCTGAGAAAATATTCTAATTGTGGAAAGTGTCTAATACTCAGAGGTCCCTGCATTAAAGGCTAGCTTCTCTCCTTGAGATTGTTGGAACATGAAGGAGAATTTAGAGTAGGGACATATGGAAGGTCTTCTAGGAATTTTAAGTTTGCCTTGAAGGGGATAATAAGACCCTAGTCTTTTCTTCTCTGGCCTTCTCTTTAAGTTCTGACAGTGAGGTGAACAAGCTTCTTTCTGCCCTGCCTGTATGTCATGCGCTGTGATACATTGTCCATGATTCTAAATTCAATAGAGTCAATTGTACCCTACTGAAATCCCCCAAGTCATAACCCACAATACAAATTTCTCTATAGACTTATTATTTAAAATATGTATTACAATATTCAGAAGCTGAATACATGTCATCTAAATGTAGTTACATGCCAAATTACATTTATTACTAGTTTAGAAAATAAATACTGGTGATTTCATAGTATATTAAATAATATTATATATAATATGTGTATATTAAATAGTAGGAGGAGAGTACTTTAAATAGCAAAGGACTGGGCTACCTGACACTTTCCATTGAATCATTTGGTATTACTCAAGTTTCTTCAAGAGGAAAGTTAGACAGCTGCTTGTTGGATGGATTAAACAAAGCTCATTATTCCCAGCTTCTACGTACAGGATTGTTCACAATAGAAATTGAACTGAGTAAAAAAAAAAAAAAAAAAAANAAGTCAGGACTGGAACTTAAGCAGGAGCTGATGCAGAAGCCATGGAGGGATGTTCTTTACTGGCTTGCTTTCCCTGGCTTGCTCAGCCTGCTCTCTTATAGAACCCAAGACTGCCAGCCCAGAGATGGTCCCACCCCCAAGGGGCCCTTGATCACTAATTGAGAAAATGCCTCACAGCTAGATCTCATGGAGGCATTTTTCCAACTGAAGCTCCTTTCTCTGTGATAACCTCAGCTGTGTCAAGTTGACACAAACCTAGCCAGTACAGGCAGGTGCCTGATTATAAGTCCCATATGACCAGGTCCTCTAATTTAATTATAATGGCAGGAAGAAAAGAATGATATCATAACTTTATTGTTGGAAATGGTTTATTTTGCTTCATTACAAGTTTCAGCAACTTCTGCTATAATTAAAATGCAGGCTCTGGTCTCAAGTGTCTAGCTCTTGAAAGCTTCCTTGCATGTAAACTATCTTAACTTTATTGGGGAGCAAGAACTAAAGTCAGTGGTTCAGGTTGTGACAGAGTTAAAAGAAACATAAGGCTCTCTAAATGCAAAGGCACAATAATAGCACACACAGAGACACACATGTACACACACACACAAGCACACACAGGTTGAAAAGACCATTTTTGAAAGACCAGAAATTTGAGCTGAGCCCCTGAGAGCAATTGTTCTTCATAAGGCTCAGCTGTTGGGACTTCCCAGTCATATCAGCAGGATTGATGCAGGGATCTACAGTGGTCAAAAGACAATACTGAATCCTTTGGAGCTGGGGTTATAGCCAGTCCTGATCTTTCTTTTGGTTGTAAAAATCACATCTAGAGACTCTACGAGAATAGTAAACACACTAAAGAGATGAGTAATCTCTCCAGTCCTGATGTCTCACTCTTAAACAAAATGCTGTGAAATATGGAGTAGGAGATATAACTCAGTAGTTAAGAGTATATACTTCTCTTGTACAATATAAATACCCGCCCCCCGCCCCCAGTTCCCAAGTCATTTGGCTCAGAACTGGCTTTTACTCCAGTTCAGGGAAGTGAGGGCACCTAGGTCATGTGCATACCCTGTTGTGAAGGAGGGGTTGATTGTGTTGCTGTTTGTGTAATTATGTGGTGTTATCTTTCATCTTGAGATAACAAAGAGTTGAAAATTTCTCATAAGTCTTCAAATCAGTATGTAAATACATTGATAAAAAACAAATTGACTTTATTTTAGACACAATGAGTTTTCCTTCTTTGTAATTGGTAATCCCTATAAATCAGGAAAAAAAGGTGGGGTGAAGCATGGGTAAAGTGAAGGGAGGATAAATTTGTTCATGTTTCATTAAAATATTGTAATTTTCCTATTCATATTCTATATATGTTGTTTGGATACAAGTAAAGATGATATATTTTCTATCAAAATTGCCCCCTCAAAAGGTTATATAATAGAATTTGACTTTTATTTACTTGAACTGCTTGCTTTCTGAGCACTTTATTTATCTGGGTATAGTAGCAGCTTATGGTGCTAAGGGAAACTCAGAAGTTCAAATGTACATTAACTTTGAGCTGGGTCAGACATAAATGTTTGCAGAATTTTGGAAAATTATCTACTTACTTTTTGATTGGCTTATAATAAAGCCCCTATTTCATTGTAAAACATACAAATATAAGTTATTTTCTAACCTAGCATCATGTCCTTTGTGCATATATGTAATGAAAAGCTTATAAACTGTGGAGTTTGAAAAGACGCTGCAAATGCAAGACCTCCCTTTTGCAACAGTTAGCAGCATCAGGCAGCATATTGCCTTTCTGCTCAGTCACCTTGCTTTCCAATATCTTTGTCAATTCTCTCTTATTAATGCTTTCAGCTTTTTGTTTACATTACATTCCCAAGTCTAATTAAAGAGTCTTCAAGATCCTCAGACAACATTAAAAACTAATCCCCAAATGAATATTTTATGCAGCTATTGTTAAATTTTTCCAGGTATATTTCTAGAACCCAGCATGAATAAACCTTAGGAAATATAAACCATTTTTCTTAGCCATTGCTATTTAATATTTGTGCTTCAAATTTACAGAATAAGCAAGCAGTAAAATAATAATAATTGACTAATAAATCACTAATGTTAACATATGTACATGTTTCTCTGTTTTTGTGGAATATAAAAAGTATTGTAATGACTATGAGTGCTTTTGACTTTCCTTTACAGGTTATAGTGGCCTCTAAGTGTTATATGAAAAATAATGCATCCTCGTCTCCTAATGTAAATGAGTATGTGCTGGTTGGATTTGCCATTACTTCAATATTTTGACAAAATTTGTAGTATAGTCTTTATTTTTCTAGGTAGGAAATTATTTCATTATAACTCAATGTCTTTACTTCTTGTTCTTTTCCTTGACTTTTTCAGGTTTTACAACCCATGGCTTTCTAGACTGCCAAATATGATTATAGAAACTGTTCATCTTTCCCACATATTTTTAGTTTATATATATCAAAGAGTCTATCTAAATATTAGTATGGTATATTAGAATTTTGAAAAAAAATTCATTACTTTCTGATTTGTTTTTATTGAACTGTAATCTGGTCTTTATCTGGGATTAAATCACTTTTATTTTTTAAATCTCTTTGATGTGCAATCATAGGTTACTGATTTTTATTATATCTTTCTCTCCAAATAGACTTTGAGAGATATAAATTTAAACTGAAACGTCTCATTAAATTCAGTACACATTTTTAACTGTGTTCATCTTCATCCCCTAAAGACCTTTTCTATTATCTTCTGTGTGATCTTTTCACCTGGAGTGATTTATAAAAGTGTTATCTAATTTCAGATATTGGCAAAATCCCTAAATGTCTGTCTGGGATTGATTTTTTAATTAACTTCACTGTGGCTTTGTGCTAAAGCTAAGGTATCATCCAGGTGGAGAATGCTCCATGATACACTCACAATGTGTGCATCCTGTGATTAACAGATGGAATAATTCATAAACTACTGGACAAGTAGGTAGTGTTTGTCACTGATCTTTCTCTCCATTCCTTTACGTGTTGTGATCAGGTTATGGAAAACTTTTACTGCTGAAGTATTTTGATTTGTACCCAATATGTGATTATTGAGGAGTTTTATTTTTTTACAAGCTTTTTTCTTGACAGGTATATATACGTTTATAATTATTAGTCCCCCAGTATACTGAAATATTATTGTTTCAACTTTTGGTCTCTTAGAATATTTTCTTTGTCATTACTAAATTATTTTTATTAATTCTTTTAGAATTTTATACAATGTATTTTAATCACATTCACTTTTCTTCCACTAAATTCTTTTCCAATATAGTCATCATGTCCTAATGTCCTACCAACACAACTTTTATGTTCTCTTTTCTTTTCTATCTTTTCTTTCAGCTTTTGGGGTTATCTTGTACCAGATATCTTCTTTCTCTGGCTTACAAGTTCTGCCCCCTCTTCTGTAATGGTCCCCAACTTTAAGTGTAGGTGTTGTGTTAAAATTGTATCGTTTGATGACTGCCACCCATGGTTAGTTCATATATGCATTTTGCACATCTTTGGATCTGTAATGCTTTCTGTCTGCCACAAACAGAATCTTTCTTTGATGAGGGAGGAGAGCTATATTTATCTGTGGATAAAGGACAAGAATTTTACATACAACTAGAATATGTGCTGATTTAGGAAATTGTCAGTAGTAAGCTCTCCTCAAGGTAACCATGAAATCACCAATCATCCATAGTTGGCTTGGTTAGCAATGCCAGGCACGAATCCCCTCATACAGAACAGGTCTTAAGTAAATTAGATCTTAGTTACTTACAATCAAGGTATAAATGACAATGACTCTATGGTACTTCTTTTTTTTTTTTTTTTCCTCTGTGGTACTCCTATGTATATGTTGTGCCACTCCTTGTCATGGTTCATATGTATTATTGCTATATTTAATCATTGATTGCTCTTCTATTTTGGGAACTTGTGTATAGCTCCATGTGAAACCATCTTCCTCTGGGAAGATGTTACTAGGTGTTACCTATATTGATTCTTCTAAGTCATGTCTAAAGTACATGGTGTATTTAGCAATAGGAATGTCCCTGGAAGTTCTTTGAGTTACTAAGGGCAATGGTTTATATCTCTTTTGAGTTTCTTGAACTCCCCTACTGAACAAATTGAAATAAGATTTTTATTTCTGGAAATATAGATAGTTTATAGCTGGAGAAGGAGAAAAATAGCATATTATCATGCATATGTGTTATATACAAATATAATAATATATCATGTGATTTTTCTCTTCCACATATATGTTTGTGTGTCTATGTATGTGTGTATGTATTTGTACACATATAAGTTAGTTGAAATTTTTTATTTTTAAACTTCTTTTATGTAACTAAATGGATATTTAAATGCTACATTGTTATTTTGAAAATAAGACAATTATTAGCTAAAATTGCAGTGTGATGACATTCATATAATTTGCAAGAAAAAATTAAGAATAAGACCAGCTCTTCTCTCTCCACCTACGTACATAGTACCATCAAATATTAAATGTCTGATTGCCTAGATAAGATCTAAACAAGAGTAGCAGTTAGTGGACATGCTAACTTGGTTCAGCATAAAATCAAAAGAACTGATCTCCATAGGTAATTAGCAGCTAGAGTTAGAGAGAGGATGAGTCTTCTCATGACATGAGTCCCTTAACTAGCTATCATCTATCAAGTCATCAGCCAAAACAGAACAAAACAAAATAAAACAATATTAAGAACAAAAAAAAACCACAAAAAGGATATTTATATTAGAACTATTGTATAGATTCACTTTTGAACCTAACTGCTTAAGGTCATGATGAGAGGGATGAGACAAACTTGTATAAAGGTAGTGAGTTATCTCAACTGATTATTCACAGTCAGTTACAGATTGAATTCCTATTCTATACATTCCCCCCTTCTCATTAGTCCACTTGACTAGAGATAGAGTAAGACAAAGCCCACCTACCTGGGAACTTCCCTAATGTACTTTAAATTGGGCCTGTGAGCTTACCTTGGCAGTCTCTCTATTTTGGTAATGGGAGACCCCAGCATGCTGGACTTCTGCAGAATAAAACACTCTCTGTATTTACAAACTATTTGAGTCTTGGGTATCATTCTTTAGTGAATCATAGACCCTTCCAACACAGCTCACCATATCCTAATAGCTCCTCTGAGCTAGAGGCAAAATGGAGGCCTGCTCTTAGCAGGGCTTCCTCTTCTCTGATTGATCTAGGAAGCCCAATTCCCCAATTGTCTCCCTTAAGAATGTCACATAGTCCTTAGCAAACGTACAGATTCAATGACCATAACACCCCCACCCCCATAAGAACAAAATCTGCTAGTACCTGAAATGCCTGGAATGCTTTTCTATACAAATGAGGCATTCACAGTACTTTAAACACTAGGTGGTTTCATTCCACTTGAAAATTCCTTTCCACTCTCCAAAGTTTCTACTGTGAATAAAGCAATTGCCTATAAACCCACTCAGAGCAAAGGTAAAAAGTAAATTCATGAGAGCTGTTTTATTAAGTCTTCAGAGAAACTTCCCCAGCCCCTATCCTTGCATTCACTTCTTGCCAGACTTAAGATGCTGCAGACGCCACCCTTTCTGGACTCCATGCTTTCCTCCTTCTTGGTGTGCAGTGTGGCCTGTACTTCCTAAGAGGAAGGGAAAGGACACAGTGCCACAGTGGGGTCTGACACACAAACCACAATTCAAGAAGTAGTATATTTGCATGTATATGTTACATGTAATAACAAAAATCAAAGAAAATAGGAAAAGAGAAAAAGCAGGTAATCCATGAATATAGAAGGAGCCATTGGAGATAGAGGAAGGGGACAATGGAAAGACAGACAGGGCAATAGTAAATGGAAGGCAATCTCAGTAGACTGTGAGCATTTGTGAAGAGACCCATGCAACGTGATCTCAGTAGACGGTGAGCCTTTGTGAAGAAACCCATTGTTTTATACAGTTAATAAATAGTAATGAAACTGAAAAAAGAAAACAATAAGAGAAAAACAATACCAACTTTCACTTCAAATGCCCATTTTCCAAAGGAAATCAGACAGATATGAAGAATAGATAACAGATATATTTTTTTAAAAATTATTAAGAACTTTAATACACAATCTGTCATGAGAATTCATACTTTTTTGGAAGTCCTCTCACTACTGCAATTATGATTACTATGTACTGGGGTTCTTTTCCTAAGCCGAGAGTCCTCCTCAATTCTCCATTTATAATGTTAACATGTAAACCTACTAGATACTACATTCTCAGTGACAATGTATCTTACTAGAGCTGTGACACAGGAGATGTCTGGTAGAAATCCAACTTGTGACTAAATTTTAAGAAAAAGAAAAAGTAAAAAAGAAAGAAAGTAAAAAATGTAAACCTACACTGTGAATACAAAATTTCCAACATGAAGGTGAAATGATATTTGGAAAGAGTTATAATTGCCATTCATTTATTTTCAAGAAATGATCTAAGGATTATGCCGCAAAAATTAAGAACATAAATAAAAAGAAGAGGCATATGAAACCATCCAATTAGTTCAAAGTTCAAGGACAAATTAAATCACAAAAGCGGATTAACTCCTTTGAATTTAAAACCAACCTGGAAGGCTGAAGAATTTCTTTTATTCATGAAAAGATATGTAATACAGACCCACTTTTTAAATATCCATAACCTCTAATATATTTGGAATTTAATGAAGAAATCACTATGCAATAAGCTGTTAATTATTATTATTGAAATGTATACATTATTAGTAGTTTGTCGAAAACTAAGAAATTAATTTGAAATTTTAGTAAAAATATTCAAATGTACAAAGGCTGTTGTCAAAATATATCCAAACTATGACCTAGTTTTCACAACTGTAAATCTCAAATAAATTATTAACTTCAAAATTAGAAATATATTTTTACATTGACTGCATGTGATACACTAAGAAAGTATATATATATATATATATATATATATATATATATATATATATGCACATATACATATATGTATATATACATGCATACATATATTTGTGTATATGTATGTATCTGTAATATATTTTATATGTTAAAATATGCATATATTTGATGTATATATAATATATTACTGTATAACCTAATCTTCACATCTACCATAAAAAATTTACATATTTATGATGTAAACAATTATTCCATTTTCAAATAAATTTGGAAAAAAAACAAAAAGAAATAATTATAGTCACAATAAAGCCTTTGAATAAAATGGTATAATGTATTTGAACATAAATGACACTATATATGAAATATATAAAGATAGATTTTGGTAGATAAGAAGGATATTATATATAAGTAGACAATTCACTTAGGCACTTAGTCTTTAAATGTGATATAGTTTCCACATTATATGAGTTTGATTAAAATAACCTTTTAGTACTTTAATGTGTTTAAATATAAGATTAAAAATGTGAAGCAGTAAGCTAGTTTGAGCAATAAGAGAGCCACAGCTTGAGGTTTTACATTGGAGAATAAGCAGATATCATTCACCTGATGCTGCAAACCTCACAATTGATGTCTAATCACACCAACAATAAAAAGAAGACTTCAGCTGGTAGCCACCTATAGGGGCATCTCCATTAGGATATAGAAAGTGAAAATTGGCTTGGGACTCTCACTTTAAATTTTTTTTTTTTTTTGAGATTCCTCCTACAAGAGCTCCTAGATACATCTCTCCTTACTGTCTTTCAAAATTATAGCCTTTTCCCCAAATGATTATTTATTGTTCCTTTCATATATATATATATATATATATATGCATATGTAAATATATATAATCTGCTCCATGACACTTGTTGTTACAAAGTCCTTTTCAACATTTAAAAAAATGATTTTATATATTTTATGTATATAAGATACACTGTCTCTGCTTGCAGACACACCAGAAAAAGGCTTTAGAACTCATTACAGAGGGTAGTGAGGCACCATGTGGGTGCTGAAAATTGAACTCACATGGTGATTGCTAGTCAGAACTTCTGGAAGAGCAGTCAATACTCTAATAAGCCATCTCTTCAACCCACTTTGAATTAGATGTTTTTGTGAATTATATTTAATTCATCTAACACTAGATTTGTGTGAATGTATAAAAATTATAATAATTTTAAAAATATCTTATGAATTTTTCCAACAATTTATTAATAGGTGAGCAATGATAAAGTGAGTTTGAAATTTGCTGAGAGAATTCTTTTACCAACATTAACTGAAATGACATTTACTGTTCTCAGATGTATAATCAAATCCACAAAGAGCTTTAACGTATTTACTCAAATTAGACTTTTTCATTTTACAAAACAATCAAATTATACAAGGCATTTTAGAACTAAATCTAACAAGTCCTTTCCAATAGGATTTAATGTTAATTTTAACAAGTCCTTCCAATAGGATTTAGTGTTAATTTATAGTGAGTAGCATCTTGAATAACATGTATTTCTAAATAAATAATTTTGGGGACAAAAATATCTACACAGCAACCAAAATATTGATGTTACTACAGGATAACCAATAAATATAAGGGGAGTAAGTACTTCTTTAGGGAAAAGTAAAAATCTGATTAACTGTGATACATGCTATTTTTTCTAACCATAAACAAACAACCAAACACCTGATATCCTAAGTGTTGGTCTTTGAAGGTGGCTTGTCTTTCTTCTTAGTTAATATCTTAATGCCAGGATAAGCTTTCATAAAATTTATGTTAGGCACACACACTATAAATTTCTTTCTTACTGGGAAAAAATAGCATGTTATTTTCACAAGAAAACTTAAATTCCTGGAATTGAATGATCTGGGACAATGTTTATGTATGTCTGTATCACATTGCATGGTCATAGTTATAGATCTACTTCTGTATTTTCTTACAAAATGTTATAATGATGCCACATCATGTGAATCTCTTCCTTTAGAGGTATCAGGCTTAGATGGATCAGTCATCAATTGCTCTTGGCCTCATCTGGTAACTCTGCATCATCTTCAATCATAAGCAAACCACTTTGGATTTACTTTCTTTACACTTAATTTTAAAGGGGTCCCTCACTGCATAGAATCACCCATATGATTCAGTTGCATATATATATATATATATATATATATATATATATATATGTCAGTTAATTATCGCTTTGTATGCTGCTTGGGCTTTACTCTGCTGTCTTCACCTGCCTACTCTAACATGTCTTGACAAAGAGCTCAGGGAAACCCTATTGACATCACCACCAACAATTACTGCAGGAATTCCAAAACAAGCCTTTCCTGGAGGCTCTCTGCTACAACCAATGTAGGCCAGTCTACCCTGCTGCCATCTGCCACACCATGTGTTAGCTCAGTTTACTTGTCATGAAGAATATCTGAAAACAGATGTTAGCAGCACACAGATTTTAGACTCGAGTTGGAACCAGAGTAAAAAGTAATGGTTTTATGAAGTGAACTGAGGGTGGCAAAGCGTGTCTCATCTGTAAATCCTACTTCTGTCTTGGGCTGTCAAAATAAATACGTTTCACCTCAAAGGAAATAAGTGGCGTTTGTTGTTTTGTTTTGTTTTGTTTTGTTTTTGTTGTTTTTTAGGAGTTGCATATTTATTTATTTTTGCTGTATACAGACATATTTATTTTTTAAATTCGTTTATGTATTTATATCATAAATGATATTCCCCTAGCTAGCCCCCTCCCAGATTTCCTCTCTCCATTCTACCCCCCTTTTGGCTTTAAGAGGGTGACCCCTGCCTTGGTATTCCCCAACACTGGTACATTAAGTGTCTGCAAGGTTCGGCACATCTGCTGAGGTTAGACACGGCAGCATAAGGCACAGGGCCCAGAGACCCCCACCCCCTCCGTTGGCAGCTTAGTCTCTGGAAGCTCAGGTTAATTGACACTGTTAGTCTTTCTGTGGGCTTGTGATGCCTTCAGGGCATTCTATTCTTCCCCTACATCTTGTAGAGGGGTCACCCACCTCCATCCAATGTTTGGCTGTGGGTATTTGCAACTGTCTCAATCTGCTGCTGGGTAGAGCCTTTCAGAATACAGCCATGCTAAGCTTCTGTCTTCAAGCACAATATAACATCACTAATAGTGTCAGAGATTGGTACCTGCCCATGGGATGGATCTCAATTTGGACCGGTCACTGGTCTGCTATTCCTTCAGGCTCTGCTCCATTTTTGTCCCTACATTTCTTTTAGATGGAGCCAATTTTAGGTTGAAAGTTTTGAGGGTGGGTTTGTTTCCCCATCTTTCCACTGGGGGAAAGATGGTTGGTCTACTGGAGGTGGTCTCTTCAGGTTCTATATCAACTATTGGACATTTTGGCTATGGTCAGCCATACTGACTCCTAGGATCCTCCCCCATCCCAGGACTAAGGGAATATCTAGAGATTATCCCCATAAAAAAGTGTAAGTTTAAAACACATTTGTTGGTCCATCAAAGAGATAATTAAAGATGAGGGAAGCTTTGCTGCAGATGCCCTCTGAAGACATTTTTAGCTTCAGGGTTGGTGGAAGCTAGGAGTTTGATGAGCTAATAACCTCTAAGAGTTTTTTTTTTTTTTTTTTTTTTTTTTTTTTTTCTATTAGGCACATGATCCTAATTCAGACAGAGGAGTAGTAAAGAAACAGATTATTAGAAAGCTAAAGCTAGCACAAGATAAAGAAGCCTCTGAACCTATATCACCCCTGTACCTACAACCCATCTACAACCAGTCTCCAGGACTCCTCATTGACAGGAGAAATGCTTTGCTCTTATTTCTAGCAGGATTTCTGAGAATGCCTCAGAGGCAATGTGATTTCAAGTAGTTATTCTTAAAGAAAGCAGAAAGCATAAATCTTTTGGACACTAAGACCAGAATTAAATGTTATATGTATGCCATCTTTAAAAGGCTGTGATTCTATTATGTACAAATAATTCTTGCCTATGATACAGGAGGAAATTCAGTATAGGTGCTTATCAAAAATTCCACCAGTATAACATGTTTCACATACAAAAATTCCAAACCAGATATCCATTCTTATATATTTCATGTGTATGACATTTTGCCTGCATGTATTTCTGTGTACCTTGTTCTTGTGTATGCCTGTGAAAGACAGAAGAGGGTGTTGGATTACCTGGTACTAAAGTTACAGAGGGCTGTGAGCTTCCATGTGAGTGATGGGAATCAAACCCTGGTCCTCTTGATGAGCACCCAGTGTTCTTAACCACTCAACCATCTCTGCAGCTCAAGCCAATGGTTTTTTATGAGTTTTTTATACTTTAACCATGTTTGTAACTAGACCACAGAGTGTGTAAGAAATTGAAATCAGTTCCCTAAATACCACCTGTAAGTTCTTCTCCTAATTGAAAATCTTACTTTTAGGAAATATTGACTGGAATTAATGTTTTGCATTCTATCAACTAGTAAATATAGACATAGCTCTTCCTTAGCTTTCTCTGTATAAATAACAACCCCATGTTTCTGTGCTTAGTGCATAATTTAGTGAACTAAAGACAGGAAGATGTCAGTCTACATTTTACTAAAAAAAAAAAAAACCAAAAAACAAAATCTTAGGATATCTGTCTTAGGATAATTAAGGCATTTGGTCAGAATGTTAAGCCCTGTTTCCAGATTATAAAAGAAATACTGAAATAGTACATTTAACAATTTAACTTCTGAAGATGGTTCTCTCCTGACTTTCTAGTGAAATCTTAGAATGGAGATCACCCACCACCCAGTGCTGCATGCCAAAGAGCCTCTGAACGTGCAAGTTCCAGTCTTCCTCATCGCCCTGATTTCAACCTCACTATAGGATACAGACCTGAAAGAAGAGACTCATGAAATTTGTAAAAATATCAGACTTCACTTGTTCACAGCCTCTTTTCTGTTTCCAAAACTTATTTCCTAATGAGGACCAGAGCTTGATTCTGAAAGACATCATAGATGTTCCAAAAGGTGCCTATATAGGAGCCGGTATGCTTTACAAACTTGGCACATTGATTATTTTTTACTAATTCATGCATATTTTGAGTTTTACATCATAAATCACTCTTGCTAATATGCACATGCTCCTGAGGCACAGCTTTTATCTCTTCTTCGGTTTGTCTAACTTTTACTCTTCTCTCATAGCCTACAACCTGACTGACCTAAGTTTTCCCTCCCCCAAAGCCCTCCTTCCACCTGCCATCTTTCCCAGATCAACTCCTATTCAGTTTCCCTTAAAAACAACAACAACAACAAAAATGTGCTGGTCTCCAAATGAATAGATATTCACAAAGCATGGCCTAAGAAGATACAATAATACTGGGAACAAATCCTCATATTGCAAGTGTATGTGGGCAAACTAGTAGGAGGAAGAGTCCCCACTGCAGGCAAGAGTCAGAAACACCCTTCACTCTTTGTTCAGAGCCCCCCAAAAATCAAGCTATAGGACCATCCAGTTCAGTATGTAAGATACATATGCTACATCTTACCATTGTATTCAGTGCATTTATATAACTTCTATGTTTATTGATTAAAAATTTTAAAGAGAAAAAGAGAAAAAATATCACAGAAGCATCTGTAAGAAAATCCTCTTTGTGAATTTATTTCTGACTGAGGTCATGCCAGGCAGATCCAGCCTTTTTTCTTCAGACTCAAGAGGTCACAATGACCTCCTTCAGAATTTATGCCATCTATACCAGGCATTTCTACTTTTTTAAAAACTAAAAATGTAGGTTTGTGAGAAGTAAAATAGCAAATTTGAACTTCTGAAAGTTAGAGCAGGTGTTCTGACATACATTTCAAGTCCCATACATTTCAACTCTAAAAATATTTGTTAGAAGAATGCAAATCTCATGGTGATTGAAGGCTCTCATATGGCAAAGGTACTGTATCTCCAGGACAGGTGCTTATTTTCAATGCAGTTCAGAACAAATCATTAACAAGACACTAAAATTCCAGAAGATATAAGGAAAATCATAAAGGTGATCAGGAACAGGGGGTGTGATTGACTCTTTTCAATTTCCGATTGTGTTCCACATGATTTGATGGCCATAAACTGCATTTACCTTGTACAAATACATGATTTGAGAGCTTTCTCTGCCAAAAGGTAGATGGAATTTAGATGAAATTTCAATTTGAATCAGTGAGCTGTAAAGTCTCCCTTATTTGACAAATAAATTATTAAGCACAACTAGCTCGAATATATTCAGTAGTATGTTATCCGTGCACTCTCTTTCATTTCTAGGTGTTTGGATAAGCAAATATAATAATCAAGCCCTCTGTATCTCATTATTATGTACATAACTAAGACCCAGAGTGATGATGTGCACAGGGTACATCGATTTACTATCCATTTCTTAACTTCATGAATTTTTCTTCTTTCCCATCTTCACATATTTGCATCCTCCACCAGGCTAGTACATGTTCATGAACCTACATTTGCAGGCCCCATATTTAAGTTTTAGATATAATACACACACACACACACACACACACACACACACACACACATACACACACACACACACACACACACACACACACTCACACACACAGATATATATATATAATTTTTACTGCACTTAGATTCTACACCAGTTCCCATATATTTAAGTTCAGTTTCTAGGTCATATTTTCTTCACCAAATGTATCTACTTGCTTAGTCCATCTTGCATAGTTTTAGGATTCTTCTCATCGCAATTATAGGGTGTTTGAGGTATTAATTTCTTCATAACCTCTATCTTCCATGCATATTTATCTAATTCTTGAAATATCATTGATTTTCTGTCTTTGTATTTTTGCTGTTTCCCCTTTCAATTTCTTCAAACTTGCACTCAAATATTTATTCATTTTAATCAGGTTTCTGGGACCACTGGTTAGTTTACATGAAGTTAAGCCACATTACAAATTTTGCAGGATCCTGATGCCAGAATCGCAATCCACAGTAGTGAAGGGAACTTGAAAGGTACAAGTTCCCCTTAAACATCACTTGCCTTATCACATGCATATCTATTAGGCCTCTTAAATTCTGCAAATAATTGATAATAGAGAGATAGATAATCTCTCTAAGCACTATGCCTTCATTCTTCCTTGGCAACTCTTATCTGTTTCAAAACATGAGTTATTCCTCATCCTCTCTCCCTCTCACATGATATATCAGCAAATTCAGGTAACTTTACTTCTAAAAATATCCCAAAGCCATCTATTTCTATCACCATTATTAATAACCCTGTCTGTCAGGGTTATTTCTCTTCTAAATATGGAGGTTATTTTAAATATCTTTCCTTTACTATGTTTTACAATAATCACACCATATCCAGAAATATTTCTAAAAAGTTAACAAAATTAGGACTTATATGTTATTTTCATAATATTTTAAACACAATCCAAATTTTAGGGTCTCTTGGAAGCCTTTTACATCATAGTTTTTACTGCTCCATTCCCCCTCATAAGATTTCTATTCTCAGGTTGCTTTGTATGATGCTTAATTCATTAAACTATTATATGTCTAAAGTTCTTATTAGGAAGTGTCAATCCCTAGAAAGTCTTTTATATTAGTAATTGCTTGTTATTAATATTCACTTATAAAGGAATATCCTCCTAAAGGTTCAACTAATGACTTCCCAATAATCATCATAAAATGTTTTGCTTTTTATACTTCATTACTTCATATATACAGACATATTTTCTCATATTTCTTTATTTAATTTTCACATTCTTGGAAGGTTAACTTCAGAAAAATAAAAACTTTGTTCCGAAATTCAAAAAAATACAAACTTATGGTTAGAAGGAAACCCCATAACATGCGAGTCTCTAGGTAGTAAAACCAATACCACAAGAAGAACAACTCTAGTTTTAAGTGAACATATGCACATCTAACACACACACACACACACACACACACACATTATAATGTGATGCACATGTTGAAAAGATAACACACATCATTTTCCATGGACATAAACAAATATAAGTATAAAAGGACCACACTGCACAGCATCATGTGTGGAAGCTCTAGTAATGTTGGATACTCATTACTGCTTTATGAAGAGATTGGAGATCTATGTAAAACATTAGCTACCATTGCAAGTCAAGGGTCCCTCCCTTACAGCTTTCCTCTGGAAGTAGCAAGTCATGGAAAGCTTCCTCCAGACCTATTTATAATTAAACATGAATTTAGGCACGCTTTGCCTGTGCATTTTTAATAACATGATAGAAATATGAGTTTACACAGAAAGCAGAATATCAAATATAAAATCATCACAGGTCCTGAAAATTGGAAATGATCCTGCAACTATAATGTGTTTTGTTGGATAAAATATTTATCTTGCAGATTATAGGACATTGATTGGCTTGTGTCGATTAAAATTCTTAGATCAGAATATGCTTAAAATTTATTTGAGAAGGTAATAGTTCTAAATGTGAACATATAGAGTCAGATTCATAGTGTGTATTTTATAGTATGGTCAGGCAGCAATATGAAGCTATATAACTGACAATCCATAAACTTTGGCTTTTAAAACAAAGACATATATAACATTTTAATTTTAATTTTTAAATTTCTTTTTTCTGTTATGCCCTAGCTTATAATTGTTGGTATAGAGCCATAGCACTAACTACAATGATCACTTCTGCCTACTATAAACAAATTAACACCATTGGCTATGAAATAATTACATTATCTATCTTTAGTTTTGTTCAAATATCTAATTTTTATTTTACAAAATCTAATAATCTATGTATGTTGTATCAGAGTGGAAAAAGTGAAAGTTAACTATACTTTAAAGTTGGTAAGATGATACAATTAATTAATAACTTAATTGCAATGAAGTCACTAGAAGCTAGCATTGACACTGGTAAATTTGAACGCAGGTTATTTTTAATGTCTGTGAATCTGAGTTTGATTAGTTTCAAGTCATTTTTTTTTCTACCCAGAGAGAACCTTTATACTGTAGAGATACAATGATGTAATCTGCTTTCTAATTAATTGTTAACTGCTGTCACTTTGCAAATATGATTACTTTTATCAGAATTGATAAGATGAAGGTAGAGAAATTATATAAGTTTCTTAAAGCTGTGAGCCACTTAAATGTGAGAAATTATTTCTGATTGCACCGTTAGCAATTTAGAACCAATTTCCAGGTCATGAACAATTGGAAATAACAAGATTACTCCTGGTAATTATACATTTGCAGATTTCTTAATAGTCTATCAGGTGGAATGACAATATGGAAGCCCATTTTCCTATAATGCTTCATCTCAGAAATGAGAGCTTTTTCTGTATAATGAAGCAGGAGTTTATTAGGCATGCCATCAGAGTTGAAAGGAAACGTACAACAGATCTATTTCATGGTACAGTAGACTTTATATCAGAGAGCTCTTCAAAAGGGGGATATTAGATTTACAGAAATAATCTTGTTTCAGTTTTTAGTCAAAATTACAACACATTCAAAAGACTGAGTACAAATTGATTCAGGCTTGAATTCATCAGGGAAGCTCTGCAAATTGGTTAGATTTTATGCTTTCAAATCAGTTCCTTTCTTAGAAGACACTTGCTAATCATGCACTAATCTCATGCAGGGAAAGCATTTATTCATTCGCAAATAGTTACACAGAGCAAGATGGGGATGCTGATGAGGCACTGTGCATACAGCAATTGGGAGATGGACTATGAAATATCTGCTTAACTATGGGAGAATATCAAGTAGGACTGGTCATTCAAATGTGATAACTCATAATAGCCTGTAGGATTCTTATTCCTAATAGGGGAAGCTCATGGACTATTTCCTAATTCTACTGTTAGACAGTTTCTGAGAATCACTTTTTAAAGGAAGAAAATGATAATTTATTTCCAACAATTAAGATATATAATTTTATTTTTAAAAACAATATCATTATCTGTGACTATAGAATCATAGTGGAGAAATGTATGAGAGGTATATTCAAAAAGTGGTAAATAGATATACATGGAGAATTAATTCAGTTATAAATTTTAATTGCTTTTTTCATCTATAGTCTCCCATCAATTTACTTTTAATATTAGTTAGCATTAACATACACACTTAAACTCAAGGACAGTACATTCTAAGTGCCTAGTCATGCTTGTATTATATTTATTTGGTTCCTGAGAACTGAAAATCATGGTAGTGATGGCATAAATTCATGAATTCTGAGATGACACAAATTTCTAGATATGCTACAAATATGAGAGACACAACAGTACTCGGTTGACTTTTATTTTAGAAAAGGTAGAGAGTGGTGAAATGAAAATACCTTAGAACCTATAAAATTCTACTTCTAACAAAACAGCCATCTTATTATCACTTAAAATTTGGAGAGACATATAATTTGGAACACGAATAAGATATTTAATGTAAGTGATTATTGAACAGTGACAGTTATTATTTTTCTTATGAGAAAAAAAGGTGATTTAATAGAAAGAAGAAGTACACATGCCACATTCCACACAGTGTTTCTGGGACCTGAAGCCACTAAACCACAGGCAGATGCATAATTACATGTCTGCCCTGTGGTACCCCTTCTCCACCAACATAGTTGGTGCAATGACCGGAGCCGTGCTGCACTCAATGGCACCTGTTATTTTGTTAATTAGGCTAAGAGAGCCCGGCTCCCCCCTGCAGCCAGGTTCTGCATGGCTCCTAGGTCACCCGGCTCCGCCCAGCTTACCAGAGGTCCACCTACGACCAGCCCACCTGCGCAACCTGTGAGATGTCACAAGACTTCACTCCAGAATGCAGAAGACTGGGGGCGGGGCTTCCCTTCCTTTTTCCCTGGGAAACATAGTGAAACGCCTCCTTATATGAAAGTATGGATAATTTCTTATAACTATATTATTCTAATTACTTATATAACTTAACACAAGTTATGAAAGCATCTAATTGTATTTCTTTCCCTTATTTCCAAATAATATTTGGGGTTCAATAAAGCTTTAAATATATGTCAATGTACATCTAAATAGAACAATATAGAATAATCAAACAATTCTTTAATGTTTCTGGCATAAACAAATGCTCTTCCTCAGATGATTCCAGTTGTGTTTTCACAATTAAACAAATGAAGCTCAATATTCACACATGAAATAACTGTCAGAAAATTATGCCATCAGACTTACTGTAAATAAGGTACTTCTGGTAATTTCTAATTGATTGGGAAAGTGGAATTATTGAGCCATAATTATTTTTCTCTTTTACATGTTGTGCGACCCAGTGGTTGGTTTATGGAAAGTTACTGTAAAAAGAGCTACTTCATTTAATTTGTGAAAACTTAGAGGCTTATTATACTCTTGAAGCGGCATATTTTGCCAGCACACACTGGACGTTGTGGTCAAGTTGGGAATTTTATCTTTTTATTCTTATGAGTGAATTTATAATGTGACATGATAACACTTTAAAACCAGAACAGATCCTGGTAGCATGATGCATCAAGAGAAGAATTGGTGTAGGTCATAAATTTCTGAGAAAACAAATTTAGGCTTCTATGGCATTATAAATATCAACTTATCATAAGAAAATGAATTAATTTACCCACTAATCTTGGAGAAGTGCCACATACTAAGTTTGTTGGGTATGAAGAAGGTTAATATATTCTGATAAACGATTTTATTTAATATAACAATTCAGAAATATAATTTCTAATATGTATGTTTATTAACACTTAAAATTTCATCAATTTAGAATGAAATTTATTTAAATGTTGCTTAATCGCTATTAAAGTCTAAATTTAATTAGTTTAATTAAATGATAATTTTAATTGCCCAGAATATGTGAATGTCTCTAGAATGCTTAATTTAATGATAATTTTAGTTACATGAAAATTTTCGTCTTTAGAATGCTACAACCATTCACATATATATGTTCAACAAAGCTATTATAATTTTTTAAAATTCAAATAATATCAATTAAGAACTAGCTACCAAATTAAGATTTCTATAAGTGTGTTTTTTCAGGTATATATATATATATATATATATATATATATATATATATATATATATATGTATATAACAGAAACATGAAATGGGGTGATTTATTTTAGCTCATCATGGTGGGGGGAGTGTGTCAGAAAACAACCCACAAAACAATGGACCCAAAACAGAGGAAGATTTAGCCAGAGGCACATGCAATATGATTCTCAAGTCTTCCCCACATGCTTTCTCTACCAACACTCGTTTCTACCTTCCACCACATACCAATAATTTCATCAAATCATGAATCTATCAGATATTTAGTTTATTCATTATGTCAGTGCTCTCAGAATCTTCACACACATACCTAAGCATATGCTTGACTCATCCCAAGGATACTCCCTCTCAATCAAGTTGGCAGTAAAGATTAACCATCTCATGGAATTGTTAGCTATATAAATATGTATGTATGTATGTGTGTGTATATATATATATATATATATATATATATATATATATATATATATATATATATAATGCTTCAATATTGTATAATGTCTGATATTCTAAATTAAAGGTTAATAAATTGTTAATTATTTTACTATAGCTGCCAAAATATTACAAAATTTACATACTTTATTTTGATTGTATTTATTGATAAAATACAACTCATTAAACTTAAAAAATATTATTACAATCATATTTTGGAACAAAATAGTTCTAATTTATTTGTCTTTCAGCTTTGTATTCATTTTTTTTCTCTACTCTCCCCTTTGGTTCACTGATAAGTAAGTTATAGGTCATTGTCTTCTCCAGTATTTTTGACAGCCATTAATTGACTTTATTTTCAAGCTCTAGAATCTTCATTCTACAAGCGAGAACTAGCACTTCGATTGAAGCATTTGGATGGAAGGGGAGGGGAATGAGTACATGGCATGCTGGAAAGATTTTAGAGTTTATTTGATTTTTTGTTCGTTTGGTTTTGTTTTACCAAAAATATGTGTATATGTTCATTACATTTATCTAGGAATGGCCATCACATAGTTAAGTGTAAACAGATGAGTCACAGTAAATGAAAAATCTGAGACCATGAGAGAAGAGAGATCAGCTCTCAGTAAATAACTGGTCTGGAAGTCTTGGTCCTCAAAGGAATCTCAGAGAGTCCATCTCTTGATCGATCTTATGTGAAAACTGGAGTGAAGGAAGCCTCCACCAGAGCTTCGGGGGCCAGGCTCAGAGTCTCAGATACTGTAAAAGAGTAGCTGCAACTCACCAAGAAACAGGACCAGTGGTGAGCACAGTTTTATCCTGATCAAGCATAGGAGAGTTGACATAGCTGAATGGAGTGTTTCCCAATCTCACCAATAGCAGGCTCTGTTGTATTGTTGTCTCTGCAAATCTTGTGGTCAGGAAAGTTTGGGTCAAAAGATTTGACAAGTGGGTTAGTGTCCTTTTCCCTCCCCTGGGAGTCTTGCCTGGATCCCGTATCCTCTACTGCTAGGAGTATCTTCTTAGACGGGTATTTATCTTATCAATGTTCTCCTGTTTTTATTCTTTTACATTTTTAACTCTTATTTGTCATAGCAAATTTATTAATGAAACCCTTAGAACCGCACACTCATGATTGGAAGAATAGCCTTGGCAACTTGCATTTCAACCTATAGTAAACATGATCATTTGACTCTGCCTTGGTAGATGAGACTTAAGTACAGCTCAGAAATATGTGTACTATATAAATGCTGAACTGAAAGAGGGCAGAATTGATTTGTGTGGGCTTAGAATCTAAAATGCTCTCAAGAAATGTTTTTTTTTTTTTCCAAAATGAACACAAGTGTGTTCAGCTTTTTATTGATTTCTTCAACAACGAAAGAAAAACAATTATTTAAGTCTTCAACTTTTTAATAATTTGAATAGACATGAAATAGACTGTTTCTGTAAATAACATTTTAATATTTCAAAACCACTGATGTGCCATTTTTCACATTCATGAGTCCTTTAATTTCCTTGACTATTTTAGTTGTATAAATAGTGGATTTCTTTCACTGGTGTTTAAATATAACCAGTAGAACCTAACACAAATATTCAGCACTACAGACTCAATAGGTGGCTATGGTCTTAGTACAACGTTTAGGGCTACTTCTAATGGCAGGTGTCACAACGGAAGTACTCAATTCCTTTCATATTAATAGGTATATATAATGCAACAATTCCAATATTGTTTTTCATATCACATCTAAAGATGATGGATACACATTTTAATATTTAGCAGTATACTTCTGATCTGATAATGACATGGTAATTTTGTGGCATGTGTGTGAAATGAATTGTTTTTAACATAAATGTTAATCATGAATTAATCTGGCAGCTCTATCTCTTTACCCTTGCTATTCCCTGATAACTACACAGAGTAACCAAGATGTATTATAAGCAGTACTTCCAAAGCTAGGCAGAGAAGGCTCAGTGATTAGGAGCTCCAACTGCTCTTCCGAAGGTCGTGAGTTCAAATCTCAGCAACCGCACGGTGGCTCACAGCTATCTGTAATGAGATCTGATGCCCTTCTGGTGTGTCTAACTCTACTTTAGATGTTTCTTCTTATGTTGTCTTCTCAGACACTCTCCTCTACCTGGCTGGTGTTGCTGCGACCCCAATCTCTAACCAGCAGAGACTGGGAATAATGACACTCACACCAAGGTAGGTTCTTCAACAGCAATAGCGATCTTTTACTCAAGGCAGTAACAGTGCTCTCTCTCAGCAATCTCTGGCAGTGAACTCCTGCAGTGAACTCCTCCTTTACTCAGGCTGTTCCATATATACCCAGCCCTCTTACATCATCTCACTCCACTCATTGTTCTCCAATCAGCATCATCACGCCCCTAGCACAAGTTGCACGCGCAGGCAGGACAACAGATCATTGGTTAACACTATGGTAAGGCTATATGACGTTTCAGATCATGCGGTAGGCGCGGATGACTCAGCTTGCTGTTTTCAGAAGTTTTAGTAAACAGGATGGGGTTACGAGGCTTGGCACTAAGCTGGGCGCCATCTTAGCTCAGTGGTTATGCCCGCTTCCCACAGGTGGGAGTTTCTACCAATGATCAGCGCTTATTAAAAAGGCAGAGAATAAATTGTAAGAAATCTTTACACAAACTTGAAACAGAAGATTCTAGATGTAATTGTTACAAGGAAATTGAGAACTCAGCATTAACCTAACACAAGTGTAACCTTTCCAAAATCCCATGAAAGCATCATGCCTATCCATGTATTAGAATGACCATCTGTAGCATTCCAGGGAACCTTCAAATATTGCATTTCCCCATCCTCCACCACACTCATCTGAATAGAGGAGAAACTGGAACATTTTGGAACCTAGAATATCCCAAGCATGTTTCCAAACCCATGTTTTTAGTGGTTATGCTTTTCTTCTGACTACGAATAGTCATAATTTGATATTTCTGTGCACATACGATGATAATAATATGAAACATAATTATTTGAAGACAAAATTTACTGTTATATGACTATTTGAAGAAACATCTGAATAGACACCAAATTCATACATGTTAAAACTGAGATTATTCAATTTATTAATGCAGAGTCATTTAAGAAGAAATGTTTAAAGATCACCTTTTTACATTGACTTCCCTAGGTATGATCAGCAGAGGGATTTTAAGCTGCCCAAATTGATTAATACTTTAAAAAATATATTAAATGATTTTAAATCTACATTTTCTATTTATTTTATGATGACTGTAGATGGATCATAATTTTAAGAAACTTACTTAAACTTCTGGTAATATGAAGACTTTAGTGCCAAGAACTGCTGAAAAATTCTTACTCCAATATTTGACATTTCATGCTCTTCTAAATGCATTCTAATGCATGGTCACGCCACAAAATGATTGTCATTAGTGTCGTCTCGGCAATGGCTGCGGGGAGACCGTGACTAATGCTGAGCTATCAGCAGTGTCTGAGGAAGGTGGATTCTCATAATTTCTCAAACTGACCATGGAACCAATTTCAAACGTTCCCTAAGTCATAAAACTTCACAATTACCCTGAGTTCATTAATAACGTATTACACCTTTCATTCTAAATCAGAGTTTAATCAGATCCATGTCTCACAGGAAGGTTGACAAGTAAGCCACAAAATTATCCATATAAGTGTCAAGATTTATTTTCCTAGTGTAAGTGATTTACCTAGTCGAGCAGAGTTAAAAATCAAATCACTCTGTTTGAGATTACCATTCGTCTGATTGTCACATTAGTTTTAGCCTTAACTCTCAGCCTCTCTATAGTACAGTTACAGGAGGTACATACTATATAAATGAGTCAAAATATGACAAATGAATAAAAACAATATGACTTCTTATTTTGTTATAGTATGCATAACGCAAACTGGTCCAATTTATTTCATGAGAGCAAGTAAGACAAATACAAGGTACTAAATGGATAACTTCTGAGTTTGCTTCTGTCTTAACTAAACATTATATAAATAAAAACCCTTTGGAGCAGAAACTTAGAACACTTTTTAGTAGGAAATTTTATATTAAGATATAAGAAAAATTATTCCAATAAAATGCAAATGATCTAGTTTATGCATTTTGTGTTTAAACACTAATATGAAGGGGATATAGTATGTGCTGAATCCTTTTCCCTTTTATCTAATAACAAATGTAATATGGTTTTCTTCCATCGAATGTATTATTAGTAGTACTGTTATTTATTATTTTATAATAGAGCTTAAATGCATTAATTTTATCACTATGGATACCTAAGTTCTTAAATGTACATAAAATTAACACACTGAAAAGTTCCATAATATTATTCAGCTTAACCTTTGTAATCCAATATTTTATTTGCCTTGAGATGACTGGTATATAGTAGTATATGTAGTATATAGTTGTATAGTATACAAGCCACTGAAGTCATAAGGAGACAGCACAATGACAGGAAATGTCGACTATCTTTTCATGATACTCACAAAACATGGTAGCATACACTGCTGTTTTTATAACTCATCTTTCAATAACAACTCACTGCTGAATGTAGATTCTTTTTTTCTTTACTTTTGGAATTATTTTATTAAAATGAATACACCAAAATTAAATGAAGACAAGTAAGTTGAAAATGTATTAGGCAAAATGCTCCAGATTTCTAGACTTTGCTTCAATTCTGAGCCACCAGATTAAGGGAGGGATAAGATTATGATGTATCATCCTATTCACAGAAGAACACAAACGGGTCAGCAGGGTGTTGCTCACCGCAGAATACCAGTCTCTGGGAAATACACCATAATTATCCTAGTTATTTGGGTTGGCACAATTATCACTTTTCCTTTATTTGTGTATTGATGAATTACGAAATGTTTAAGGGAGCCCACAAAAAAAAAAAAAGACTTTTATACATACATTCACATAAACACATTAATACAGAGATACATTAGGAAAAACCTGTGTGCTAGGTTTTGCACTCTAATTTTAAACTCCATGCCTTTACAAGGGATTTCCATTTCTGATCAGGAAAGTGGGAATGAGGTTGTAAAGGGTATGACTAGTATTCAACTTATTCATGTTGGCGCCTATACAATACAGTTGAATGTAGATTATTGTTGAGGAAACTAACAAGATCATTACTGCATTCTGTTTCTTCCATTTAAAGAAACACTTGTGCATCCATTGATTCAAACAATGCACAATTAGATTCTAGATCACTTTTGATGTTGTTATTGCTTTACTTCTAGTCATTGATTTTTTTTCCCCAGATAAATTCTGACTTTATAACACAAGCTGGCCTGAAATTCTGGATTCCCTTAACTCTGACACCCTATGTCTGTCATTACTTGCATGTAAGCCATAGATAGTAAACTCAATATATATTTTTCTAGACTGTAGATCAGACCAAAGGATTGTTTAGTCGTGTGTTTGTGTGTGTGTGTGTGTGTGTGTGTGTGTGTGTGTATCCTGAGTAAAAGTATGTCCTAGAAACATAATAGTCCTTATAAATATATATAACTTTCTTAATATGTGAAATATTATTCATATGCATATTTGCAGGACTGACCATTTGAAATTTTATATCCTATTATTGTGCTTCTATCTGAGAACTGTTTTTCCTGATCAAAGGAATCTTCAGTTTCCTGAAGTCTTTGTGTAAGATTAAGTATCATGATCTTTCTTCATCCACTTTAGCATGTTTTGTAATGCTTTAATAATAACAAATAAATTCAACAAATTAATTAGATAAATACTATTTTCTTTGATAACTAAGACTTATTAAAATAACATTTTGTAATTACAGATTTAATTATGCACCCAAAGAAAAAATTATTTACCTATAATAATTTTACTTTTACTCTTTAATGATTAAAATTACCTGAATGTCATAACTAACTTAAAGAAAAGCAGGATTACTTTTGTTGGTCATCTCTCTAAATTGTTTTTCCAAATAATTGTATTCAATATAGTTTATCAACAATGATTTCTTTGTTTATGAAGTGATGTTTTAATCTATACAATATGTGCTATGGTAGTTGGTAATCGTATTATTAATCTAAGGCAGATAATTTATAATAAATTAATATAGTCCACATGCCTATTACTATTACAGGCTTAAATGTAAATTATTATATAATAAAACATAATATTAAAATGTGGTTAAATAGAGAATGCTTATGAAGCAGTAATTATTGAAACTTGTTTTACTCTTGGTGTAATTAGTCACTGCCCAGCACTAAGCTTGAATGATCTTCTAGATGTTGACTCAGGTTTATACATGATTATAACACGATGCACAAGTTCACCTATAGAATCTCTCAAAATGTACTCAAGGTAATGTACTGAGTCACAGTTAAGATCTAAAAGAGAATTATTCTCTACTGCTTCCCACTGGTCATGACAATTGCCATTATTGTAAATTTGACAAAAAGATAAACTTTTTTTATTTGAATATTAACTGAAATAGCATGTTAGTTTATACATAGAATAAAGACAGTCTTGAAATTATATTATATTTTAGGCTAAGGTCACTCACCAAACAGTGCTAATCCTGAGAAACAATAGCTACCAACCCAGTTTTATTTAATGTCACATGTTTAAAGGAAGTAATATATTTACTAAAAACTATTTCATCAAAAGAATTTTATTATAAAGATAGTATTTTAAATAATATGCAATTTAAGTTTTGAATTGTTAGCTGGCTTATATTTCAAAACTAGATACTTTTATTACTCCAGTGTTCATAATTGAACCTGCATAAGCCAAAATCTGCAATTGAGAGCCAAAGCCCCTAAGAAAATCAGTAGTGACTTATTATTAAGTAGGTCTAAAGATACATATTAATTATTTCATATTTCTGGAGGCTAGAAACAAAAAATCAATGGGTTAGGAAGATTAATTCTGTTCATAGTTTGCATGTGTAAGATATCTTATCCATATGCTCTAAATGGTACATACATCTTGTATATGTCGTTCTGTCCTAAGTTCTGCTTCATTAAATACTGAATAGTGTTTGCATGTGACTTAAATGATAAAGTAGAAAAAACGTGTTTGACAATTGTATGAAGCCAACAATCCCCCTAGCAAACTTGAAGCTTACTCAGTTAAAGATACATTTAAGAAGTAGGTTAAAGCTATGTTGTGAAATGTTTTGCAAGGTAAAGTCAATGGAGCTGAATTATATGGAGAGATGCTGAAGAAACACATTACGTTTGAATAGATTAGAAGAAGTTAGTTTAACTTGTTTTAATATTCTATTTTTATTTTTTAAGAAGAACTTTTAATAGGAGTTTTAACCAATAAGAATAAATAATATGGATTTTGCTATTTAACCATTAAAACATATTCTCCATATTTGATTGTCTTTTCCAGTATTGAAATAGTAATACATTTTAAACAGTATATAAAATGATTTTGGTATTTTGTTTTACTTTCTTTTATGTTTTAGGGATTTTTGTAAAATTTATGACTAGATTTTTATGTCATTTCAGCTCCCTTTACTGTCCTCTTCAGCTCCTCCTATGTTTCTTCATTCCTTCTCATACATATGGTTTCTTTTCTTAATTATTATATGTGTGTAAGTATAGATAATTGCAATCTATTGAGTCCTTTAAAATTGTATGCACATATATGTATTTATGGCTAAGAAATTAAATTGTACATGCTTTTATGGGGCTGAACCCAGGAGAAGACACATTTTTGTAGTAGTCATTAGCCTAAAGCTCTTTATCGAGGGGTATGGTCTCTTTAGAACTCTGAAATCAGCTTGCTCCAGTACTGGTATCATTGTGATTGTTTGCATTGTTGAGAGATCCGCTTCTTTGTTCTGTATAGAAGGTGGAACATCACAACAGATATCCTAGGACTTATGCACTTACCAGATTTCCTAACAGCTTCTATGATGTCTGATTCTTACATGTACAGGGTGTGTTATAGATATGGAAATTCTATCATATCAGGTTTAGGAGTGCTCTGGTAGAATTTTTGGGGTCTCAAAAATTCCACCAGAGAACTCCTAAACCTGATAAACAGCTTCAGTGTAGTACCTGGATATAAAATTAACTCAAACAAATCAAGGGCCTTTCTCTACACAAAGGATAAGAGGGCTGAGAAAGAAATTAGGAAAACAACACCCTTCACAATAGTCACAAATAGTATTAAATACCTTGGTCTGACTCTAACTAAGGAAGTGAAAGATCTGTATGACAAGAACTGCAAGTCTCTGAAGAAAGAAATTGAAGAAGATCTCAGAAGATGGAAAGATCTCCCACGCTCATGGATTGGCAGGATTAATATAGTCAAAATGGCTATCCTGCCAAAAGCAATCTACAGATTCAACGCAATCCCCATCAAAAGTCTAACTCAATTCTTCACTGAGATAGAAAGGGCAATTTGCAAATTCATCTGGAATAATAAAAAACCTAGGATAGCAAAAACTCTTCTCAACAATAAAAGAACCTCTGGGGGAATCACCATGCCTGACATTAAGCTGTACTACAGAGCAATTGTGATAAAAACTGCATGGTACTGGTACAGCAATAAACAGATAGATCAATGGAGTAGAATTGAAGACCCAGAAATGAATCCACACACCTATAGTCACTTGATCTTTGACAAGGGAGCTAAAACCATACAGTGGAAAAGGAACAGCATTTTCAACAAATGGTGCTAGCACAACTGGCTGTTATCATGTAGAAGAATGCGAATTGACCCATTCTTATCTCCTTGTAAAAAGCTTTAGTCTAAGTGGACCAAAGACCTCCACATAAAACCAGAGACACTGAAATTTATAGAGGAGAAAGTGGGAAAAACCCTCAAAGATATGGGCACAGAGGGAAAATTCCTAAACAGAACAGCAATGGCCTGTGCTGTAAGATCAAGAATTGACAAATGGGACCTTATAAAATTGCAAAGCTTCTGTAAGGCAAAAGACACAGTCAGCAAGACAAAAAGGCCACCAACAGGTTGGGAAAGGATTTTTACCAATCCTAAATCTGATAGGGGACTAATGTCCAACATCTACAAAAAGCTAAAGAAGCTGGACTCCAGGAAAACGAATAATCCCATTTAAAAAATGGGGTACAGAGCTAAACAAAGAATTCTCAACTGAGGAATTCCAAATGGCTGAGAAACATCTGAAAAAATGTTCAACATCCTTAATCATCAGGGAAATGCAAATCAAAACAACACTGAAATCCACCTCACACCAGTCAGAATGGCTAAGATCAAAAATTCAGGTGACAGCAGTTGCTGGCGAGGATGTGGAGAAAGAGGAACACTCCTCCATTGCTGGTGGGATTGCATGCTTGTACAACCACTCTAGAAGTCAGTCTGGCGTTTTCTCAGAAAATTGGACATAGTACTACCGGAGGATCCAGCAATACCTCTCCTGGGCATATACCCAGAAGATGTTCCAACTGGTAAAAAGGACACATGCTCCAGTATGTTCATAGCATCCTTATTTAAAATAGCCAGAAGCTGGAAAGAACCCAGATGTCCCTCAACAGAGGAATGGATACAGAAAGTGTGGTACATTTACACAATGGAGTACTATTCTCCTATTTAAAAAAAATGGATTTATGGAAATTCTGGATATGTACACAGCAGTTAGATTTCTCTACATTTTGATGAGGTGTGGCTTTCATTAATAGTCTCAGTCTCCTGAAACAGTCATTTTCTTTGTTAAAGGGTAAGAGCCATATTTATTTGTGGGTATAAGTATTTAGAATTCAGCTGAGTTATTCTAGTGTATAACCGTGTTTATTTTCTAAGTTCCATGGCCTCACCAGGCAAGGATGTAAGTGCCACTACTGCACCTTGCATACTATGTTCGTCTTTGTGGGTCACAGGATTTACAGCCAGGTTTACATCGTGTTATTCTAACATTGGACTTCTCAGTACTTTAGATCTCTAAAAGCTATTCCACATGCTCTAAAATTACCTACTGTTTGTTGTCACATGCCCTCTCTTCTACACTCATCTATGATTTCTGAACTGAATTATATGTCATAAGGCACCACCTCTTCCCAAACATACTTCCATTTTCTCTTGACTTTCCCTCTGGTCTTTCAATCTATATCTTTATCTTTTTAAAATTGTATATTTTATTCATTTACATTTCAAAAGTTTTCCCTTTTCCATTTTCCCCTTCAGAAACCTGTTATCCAATCCTCCCTTCCCCTGCTTCTATGAGGGTGCTCCCACACATACCCACCTACTCCTGCCTCCCAGCCCTGGCATTCCCTTACACTGGGGCTTCAAACATTCCCAGGACCAAGGACCTCTCCTCCCATTGATGTCCAATAAGGCCATCCTCTTCTACGTATGCATCTGGAGCCATGGGTCCCTCCATGGGTACTTTTTGGTTGGTGGTTTAGTCCCTGAGAACTTTTGAGGTCTGCTTGTTTGGTATTGTTGTTCTTTCTATGGGTTGCAAACCACTTTAGCTCCTTCAGTCTTTTCTCTATCTCCACCACTGGAGACACCATGCTAAGTCCAATGTGAGCATCTGCCTCTGTATCTGTCAGGTTCTGGCAGAGCTTCTCAGAAGACAGCTATATCAGGCTCCTAAAGGTAAGCACTTTTTGGCATCCACGATAGTGTCTGGGTTTGTTGTCTGTATATAGGACAGATCCCCAGGTGGGGAAGTCTATGAATGGACTTTCCTTCAGTCTCTGCTCTATGTTTTGTATCTTTATTTCTTCAAGTGAGTATTTTGTTCTGCCTTCTAAGGATTTAAACATCCACATTTTGGTCTTCCTTCTTCTTAAGCTTCATATGGTTACCCTTTCTAAAAAGGATTGAAGTATCCACATTTTCGTCTTCCTTCTTCTTGAGTTTCATGTGGTTTGTGAATTGTGTCTTGGGTATTCTAAGCTTTAGGGCTAATATCAACTTATCAGTGAGTGCTTACCATGTGTGTTCTTTTGTGACTGAGTTACTTCACTAAGGATGATATTTTCTAATTCCACCCATTTGCCTAAGAATTACATGATGAATTTCTATCTTCAATAAGGAATCCTTGTATTACTCTTCAAGAAAATTCAATTAACTTTCTTTCTTATAGTTATTTTCTCCTAGTTTGCTCTGTATACTGTAGAATGGACTCTAATTTAATACTTTACAATGATACCATTGATATTAACTTTTACATTTATGTCCCAGTTTTCAAAACTTATTTCTTCAAAATTTTGTGATTATAATATATTTACACCATCCTCTTTCCCTATCTTCACTCCAAACTATCCCTCAAGTACCCAAATACCTTCTTTCCCTATCTTCACTCCAAACTATCCCTCAAGTACCCAAATACCTTCTTGTTCTCTTTCAAATTCATGGGTGCTCTTGTATTAATTGATATATACGTATGTGTATACATACTCCTGTATGAATACATAAATACTTGCTTTATATAATGTGACTTGTATGCATGGATTCAGGACTGACTATTACATCTCTTTAAGATACTGTGCTGTAAAAGATCATGACCCTCAAAGAGGCCTGAGTTTATTCTAAGATGTTCACTTATGAACTGTGCATAATACTGAGATTATTTGCCTCTTGTAATAAAGGGAAAATGAACCTGAATTAACATATATGGTGAGAGTAAATAGATAATTCACATATCTATTTTCAATCTATCAGTCTTGTGTGTTTAGTTAGCAGTAGCAGTCTTATCCTATGTTACTCTGGTTATTAATAACATAAAAAATACATTTTTACAAACTTAATTATGGCATGCAGTGTTCTAAAGTCTAATATCTGCTAAATAAATTCTTTAACAAAGGCTTAGCAAAAAGCAAAGTGAATGAAGCCTACATGTATGTAGGTCAAAAAGTAATGATTATAAAAATAATTTCACTGTCCATTTATACAAGATTAGCACAACTAAATATAAAATCACTCTTAAGAACTATTTCAAATACATTAACATGAATATTTTAGTTGTAGTTTATGGGGATATAATTTCATAAAAATATATTTCTGAATATTCTTCAGTACTTAGTTTGTCAATAATATTTGTGGCATTAATTAAAATACTATATTTCACATTATAAAATTATAATTAATATAAAAGGGCTCATAAGTTGGTTACATGAATCACAATAAGTAAATTTCATAAGGCTGTTGATTCTTGAAGGATTTTAGGCTCTGACTTTTCTATAAAACCATTGCCAGAAGCATATCAACTATTTCATTTTTATTTCAACCAACTCAGTGCAAGTTTCAAAAGTATTTCTTTTGAAGAAATGTTTGCCATGGTTTGTTAGCTGGAAGGTGACAACCAATTAAAACACAGAGTTGTGGAGCCTATTCTTCATCTTCTGTACCTCAGGTTGTTGAAGAAGGGAAGAAAATGTTGTAGAATCCAGAGGAGAAAGGAATGCTATAAGATTGTGGCTCCTGAAAATGTCAAAAGCTCCATACTGATAATCACACCAATATGGGTACCTAAACACAAGATGAACAAGGACAACAACAATAGATACCCTAATGTGAACAGTGGACATCCCTGGAGCTATCAACTTTACCAGATGGATTGTAGGCAATTTAGGAGTGCTTAGAGCTAGAGAAAAATAGTCATCTCCAGGGAAGAACATATCAAGTGGTTATTCAATACTAAATGGTAAGCACTAATGTGTACACACAGGTGTATATGTATATGTATATACGCATATATATTTTGGGTGTGAATGTGTGTGAATGTGTGTTTTGTGTTTGTGTGTGTATGATTATGCTATGCATATATATGTGTGTATATGTATGTATATATACATCCATATATACATATGGATGTAATTATATATATATATATATTCACTCATATGTGTGTAAATTTTTATATATATATATATATATATATATATATATATATATATATATATATATA
>CACVCL010034288.1:0-60846 GCA_902729485.2 Mus minutoides
CTAGTGCAAAATGCTTAGTATCCCACTTGTCTACAATCCTTACAGCATCTCCTATGGGAAAAATAAATTGCAATGACCTTGACCTTGAAGCCAGGTCATAATTCTCTTGATTCATGGGACAATCCAGGTCTTTCCACTGAAGTTTCATGGGCTGTCATCCATTTCTAATGGTACAGTAACATTCCATTCGAATTTTTAAGGTAAAATTTATATATCACACTCAGCAATTGGAATGTGTTAGTGACTAATTCCAAGTTACCAGTAGGGCATCAAGTGCCCACTAAGGAAATGAATAAAAGCCCTTCCCTTCAGAGTGTAACCAAGGGCAAGTCCAGATCTGAGTTCTCTTCCATGATGCGCCTCCCATCCTCTGTCTGTTGTACGCATCCCGATCTGTGTCTACTTGTAGGCTGTCTTACAAATGTTTGTCTCTCTGTCTGTCCCTATGCGTGTTTGTCTGTTGCATGATCTGTGTGTGTGAGTGGTGTCTGTCTGTTGTATGTGTCTGTGTATGTGAGTGATGTCTGTATCTCCCTCACAAAAGGATTCTCTCTATTAACTGAACAGCATAGAAAGCATCACATGGGATACTTGGCAGAATAACAGTTTTTTTTTACAAGGGATTAAGTCACTGTCTCCAACTGATTGCAACTGACCCAGACAACAAACATCATTGTCTATCAGCCAATATCCATAAATATTTGCTTTTAATCTTTATGGTAGATTTTAGGAAGTTACTTTCAACTTCTGTATTCTCTGCTTTCAGCAAATGATACCCATGTTGTCCAGGGCAGGGGCATGGAAGACTACATAATTTAAGATTGTAGTTTAGGATGTTAAAATTGGTTGTATAGGCAAATAAGTAAATCCAAGCCAAGTAAGACTGGTTGTTACAATGTTATAGGCAGTCAAACAAATAGTTTGAGTACATGGTAGTCTTAAGTGACGTCAGGGTGTTTTATTATCTCTGGCTATGAGGTTCAGCAGAAGTTCTCATTTCTTAGAACATGAGAGAGATGTTTTTAATAATATTACATCATCAGATTCTATACTACAGAAATCACAATGGTGTGTATAACGCAATGCCTACAACAACCCCTGAAAAACTAGATTGAGGAGGAGCTGATGAAAAGGCCCACTTACTGCTCTCGCAGGGGGTCTGGGTTCAGTTTTCAGTACACACATGGCAGCTCACAGTATGAATTCAGTTTCAGGGGATCTGATGCCCCATTCTGGCTTCCTTGGGTACCAGGCTTGTAAATGGTATGCATACAACATGAAGATAAATACACATACACATAAAATATAAATAAATCTTTTTAGAAAACCTATTCAGAGAGATGTACTGGAAACATCAAAGTGGAATTCTTAAAAAGATGTACTTATAACCCACAGGAAGGTAGAAAGGGAAAAACAGAGTATCATTAGCATTTGGTATCCCCAGTGTTTTGAATTTATAGTATTTTGAATTTATGTCTGCTGATATCTCATTTTTTATTTGCAATTCCTTAATGGTATATAATGTTGATTGTGAGATGTACATCTCATTTTATGACTGGATGTCTTCTTTGGCAAATTTACTGTCTATGTACCTCTTTTATCTATTTTTAAACGGGGTCGTTGTTTTCTTCTTACTGAGTTTAAACTGTTCCCGATACAAGTTGGATACATACCCTTTATTAGAAAAAAATTTTTTTTAAATTTCCTTCCTTTCCATACTTTGTCTTCTCATTAGACACTGTCTTTTGAAGAAGTTTGTATGAAGCTGACTTTGGTCTAAAGATACTTTTGTACCTGAATCCTGCTCTAAGAAACGGTAACCTAATTTGGTATGTAAATTAACTTAAAGCCTAATTTAGGGCTACACTTATGTGAAAAATTGCTGACTCCTGGCAGAACTTCACAAACCACAGCCAGCTAATTGATCAGACCACGTGCAAACAGAAAAAAAAATGCCAATTCTCTGTACCTCACTTCCCCTAGTCTAGCTGTAAATGCCGCCTGCCCACACCTTGAACTTGCGTCTCTGGACTTCTCATTCCGGGAGCTACCCAGTTTGTGAATTGTTCCTTGCTCAGTTAAACTCTCCGAAGTTCACCTTGTCTAAACGGTTTCTTTCAGCAATCGTTTGCTTTTACACAATATCACGGAGATGGAAGTCAAACATGGCTCAGGTATGCATGCTGGTGCCAAAGAAATGGGTGGATCTCAGAGGCGACGACTGAGATTCATGTTTACCCAGTGTCCCCTTGGATAAACAAAGCCTGAACAAGAAAGGGGCTTTGCTTCTCTGTAAGCAACACATTGTGGGAAGGCAAATACACAGCTAGTGAGAGCCAGTTAGGAAAGCTTGTTCAACAGTCCTCTGGTGCTCCCATCAAGGTTAAGGGTGGCCTAAAGTTGGCCTTAGCAATCACCCTGTCTTATTCCTGTCAGGTGAGGTGGGGGAGATATGATAATTTATTTTCTGCTTTGAGAGGAATAACACAAACCAAGGAGATTTACTTACTATTTTTTTTAACATTTGTTAATTTGTTTGGGGGTGGGGAGGGGCAAGTATGACACAGCATACAAAGGTCAGAGGACAACTTGCAGAAGTCTATTCACCTCTTCTACCTTGTGGGCTCTGGGGATTCAGCTTAGGTTGCAAGTGCCTTTAGCTGCTGGGTTACCTTAACAACCTAAAAAGCCCTTTTTGCTTCCCACCACCACCACCCCATGGCATTTAACTGGAAATAATTATTATGCTGCAAATTCAGATCCATTAGCCATCCTTAAAAAATGTTTAGCTTTAGAAAATTTCATGTATTTACAGCCACACGGGTAGATTGTCCTGTAGTTTATTGAACCAGTCCTAAGACTATGTCTCATCCTAGGAGTAGCACATCATTTCAAACGTAAGTCTCTGGATGGTTCTAGGACATGGCTACTTACTAAGAGACACTTTTAACTAGCACAAGGCTGAGTGTTGGAGTAAACACCTTTAATTCCTGCACTTGGAGGCAGAGGCAGGTGAATTTCTGGGACTTCTAGGCCAGCCTGATTTATATAACAGAAAAACCTTGTCTCAAAACATATGCCCCCAAAATAAAACACTAACACAAGTGACGGAAGACAGGCAAATAGTTGTAAGTCTTTGGCTTTCAGGGATTCTGTGTAGGGTAAAGGATCCAAGCCTACTTGTGGGTTTGAAACTCACCAAACCCCACCAATCCCTGCCTGAGCTTGAAAGTCCCTAGGCTTAACTTAAAATCCCACCAATACCTATCCTCGACGCCCCCACCCTACCCACACCTCTGGCACCCAGAAACCATATATAAGCCTGCCTGCTGCTCATTTTCCTACTGCTTCTTATCAGCAGAGGGCAGTTACCCTGTGCTTTTCTCTATAAAGCTCTTGTGTGAGGTTTGCAATACCTTTCCCCTCAGAGCTGCCACCTCTCCCCACCCCCGCTTGGGGAAATCTTTCTTCCTAGAGCTGCAACTCCTTCCTTGGGGAAATCTTTCTCCTCAGAGCTGCAACTCTTCCATTAGGGAAACTTTCACCTCAGAGACATTCAGGCGGCAGTTTTTAGTTTTTCGTGGTTTCAAATCGGAAGAGGAGGAGGACATTGCAAGGTTCATTTGGAGAATTATAGCATGATATTGATAGAAAACCAGAATTATAGCATGATATTGATAGAAGACCAGAATGATTCAAAGTTAATGCCAGCTCTTCTGGAACCTTTGCTAAGAAATCTCAGATAGATTTTTACATTTAATTGGATGCATATAGGAGTTTTGCCTATGCATGAGTCTGTATACCACAGGTGTTCCTGGTACTGTTGGAAGCCAGAGGATGCTCCTGGAAATGGGATTATAAGCTATTGTGAGGCACCACGTGAGTGCTGGGGGTCAAACTTGGATCAGAATAACAGAAGAGCAGTCAGTGCTCTTAACCACAGAGCCATTTCTGCAGCCCCTCGAATAGACCTTTAAAAGCCTCTCCAGACTAAAAGGCTGAAGCCAACTCCAATAGATTTCACCTATAGAGCCTCTTAGTTTGTCAACCAACATTCTCCAGTTTTATGTTATCTCACTGAAGTTTGAAAGATAAACAGAAACAGCTCAGTAGGCATCAAACAAATATCTAACCCCTCTCAAAAATGACCAAACAATCAAACTCAACAACAAAGGTGTCTTTAAATTTATACTTGGTATAGAAATTAACTCAGAAAAAAAAGAAATTAACTCAGAAATCATAGGTATATATATATATATATATATATATATATATATATATATATATATATATATATACAATTTCATGAAAAAAATCATTAGAGGAAAATGATCAAGATATAGGCTTAGTCCAAGAGTTTTTAGAGTGAACATGCATGATTTATAAAAGGAAAGTTGAAAAATTAAGCTTCATCAAAAGTTTTTTTGGGAAAACTAATGAGAAATTTAACAAAAGACAAATTACAGACAAGCCAAACAACAAAACAAAAATTGCAAACTACAGTTCCAGTAAAGGCTTAATATCTATAATATATTAAGAACCCTCTAAACTTGACACTAATAAAGTAAATGAACAGAAATAAGGGGAAAAATGAAGAAACATTTCTAAAACAGAATATACAGATGGCAAATAAGCATATAACAAAGACATTTAGTATTATTAGCCACTATGACAAATGGAAACTTAAAACCACAATAAGGTATTTGCATGCAAAACTATATATTATTTAATTTTATCTTTTAAATACATCCATAGTCAACATATCCCCCTGTGGTCTTTTTGTTACTCTATTCAATGTAAACCGTACATACAACTGAAAAATGGGCAAATTAACTAAATGGATCCTTGATCTCATAGTTAGAGACCACTACACATCTATTAAAGCATTTAATAGATAAAACTAGAAATTCAATTCAGTTGCTGAGAAGAAGAGAAGGAAGAAGAAGGGGAAGGAGGAGGATGAGAAGAAGAAGAAGAAGAAGAAGAAGAAGAAGAAGAAGAAGAAGAAGAAGAAGAAGAAGAAGAAGAAGAAGCAGCGTCGGCAGCGGTGGCAATGAACTGAACTAGTTTTCTCTTCATAGAGAGACCTATATCCATATCTAATAGATGAATGATAGCTGAACTCTGCTAAGTGGAAGAAGCCATATCCAAAGGCCAAATGCTGCTTTCTCCTCTGACTGCAGAAAAGGCAGAACTATAAGGCTGAGAAACACATCATTGGTTGCTAGAGTTCTGAGACAGAGGATCTGCTTACTATAACAGAGAAGCACGAGAAAGTTCTTCAGCTGATGAATCTGCTGTGTGTGATAGAGGAGCATGCTGTCTACAACAACCATTCTCAACAGAATGATTCCACCAAGGTCCAAGACGTTTGTTACCATGTTATTTATTGAAATTAACTTATTTATCACAATTGCTTTGGGTGTCTACTGGGTAGAGGCTTGGGATACTTTTTATTATTCTAGATGGAAAGGACAGCCCCTTTCTCTACAACAAAGAGCTATCTGACCCTAAATATTTTACAGTGCAGAAGCTGAAATATGTGCATAGTCAAATCTCACACCCTGGTTCGTAAGGACAGCAGAAATTGACTTAATGGGTTAACAGTATACACACAAACAGGACATGAAGTTGGGAAGCATGTATGCTGGGAGCTCCGAGGGAAATTGGAAGGGTTAAAGGGGTAGAGATATAATCCAGATATACCGTATACATATAGTACATTTTCAGAGACTAAATAGAAAGGAAGTAGAAAGAGTTACAAGGGTAGAAACACAACCAAGCATCCTACAGATCTGCATGAGGTCCCGGCTGGGTGTTCCAAAGGATACTAGGTGTGTTCATATAAAGAAACTATCTAACACATGAAAAGAGTTATTTAAAAGCAAGCAAGGGAATTGAGTCCTATTGAGACACATTAGGCAAAGAATAGTGTATTTTCTTGCAAGCTAGATTTGAAAACTAACTATTCATAAGTGCTGGATATCATCTTGGAGACATGAGTAGTGGGGATTTTCTAGTCACAGATGAACTGCTCTAAAGTCACCTGACAAACCTCTGAAAGGATGAAGCTATTTCTTCTTTGTAACATCAGTGTGCCTGAGAACAAATGCAAAGAAAACAAACAAACAAGAATGTGTGTGGAGAACTTTGGTGGCTGCTTGTGTTGGTGGTTTCCAGTTGTAAAGAACTCTGCAACTAACACCCCCGGGGTGGTATATGGAGGAGACAAAGGGAAACTCTAGGGAATTTAGCGTCATGCACTAATTCCAAGATCCCCAAGCAGCCTTAAACTCTCATCTTCTTTCTGTCCAGAGATCTACCTGTGTTTATAGTATTATGGTCAGGTTTATTTTGCTTTGCTTTAGCTACAAGGAGCACTGGAATGCCTGGACACTATGTGATGGCTATTCTTGGTTGTCACCTTGACTATATCTGGAATTATCCAAAACCCAAGCATCTGGGTATACCTATCAGGGATTTTTTCCCCCTTAATTAAATCATTTGAAGTGGGAAGACCCACTCTTAAGGGGGATCTTCTGAGGTGAGAAGATCCACCTTTAATCTGGACCACACCTCCAGGTGGCTGTTTATATAAGGACATGGAAGAGGGAAGTTTGCCCTCTTTGCCTTCTTGCTCGCTCTTGCTGGCAAGTCCATTCCTTCGCTGGCATTAAAGCCTACTTCTTCGAGATTCTGACATATACTGAAGACCAGCTGAGATATCCGCCTCATGGACTGAATAACATATTGGGGATTCTCGAACCTTCCACCGATAAAGAGCCATCATTGAACTAGCTGGACCATAGCCAGAAAGTTGTTTTAATAAATCCTCTTTCTAAATATATATTGCCACAGCATCTCTTTATTTCTTGCTGGTAGAGAGAGATGTCTTCATACCTATCTAGTTCACAGATGTCTTTCATGTGATTGCAACCTGCCACTAGAAGAACCACCTCCCTTTTTTTGTACCCAATACACTTGCTCAGAAGTCAAACACGAATTTTGTTTTCTCTTGTTGATCTTTTTAGTTTTTCCAAAGATTATGGTAGAGGGAACTTTGGAGGGGGGTGACAGAAAGAATTGGTATGGCAACAGAGGAGGACTTGTTAGATCTTCCGTGGTCCCTGAGAAACTATGAGGCCTGTACAAAGGTACATAGACTTAGGTTGCAATGTTTAGCCTGGGTAAGAGTGTGTGGCCAGTTTCCTAAGCTGAACACAAACAAACAAACAAACAAACAGCCAGTTAGCTAAACCCACCTTTACCATAGCTGACATCTTCAGTTCAGATGCCATCCTATGGCAAAGCAGGCCCTTAATCTGAGCTAAAGGTAAGCTTGTTCTTACTCTGTTCAGATGGCAGCATTGTTACCTAACTGGCAAGAACACAGACTTTAGAGTAACAGACTCTTGGATTTTTTAAATCTAATTTTATTATTTATTTTTTACTTGTTCACTTTACATCCTGCGCACTGCCCCTTCCCAGTCATCCCTTCCCACAATCCTTCCCCTCTCCTCTTCTCCTCTGGGTAGGTGGGGGCCTCCTGGGTATCCCCTGACCCTACACTTTAGGTCTAGGTGCTTTCTCTCCCACTGGGGCCAGACAAGACAGCCCAGCTAGAAGAACATATCTCATGTACAGGCAACAGCTTTTGGGATAACCTGCTCCAGTTGTTCGGGACTCACATGAAGATTGAGGGGCGCATCTGTTACCTATGAGCCGGGAGGCCTAGGTGCAGCCTGTGTATGTTCTTTAGTTGGTGGTTCAGACTCTGAAAGCCCCAAGATTCTGTTGATCTTCCTGTGGAGTTCCTATCCCTTCTGGGCCTCAATCCTTCCTCCTATTCTTCTGTAAGAATCCCTAAGCTCCATCTACTGTTTGGCTGTGGGTAAGCCTCTCAGGGTATAACTTGTTCCTGTTCTTCTTTTCTCTTGAGCAGGTCAGAGGCAGGGACTAGGTTGGCCGGTGCAATCTATTGGATAGTGGGTGAGCTCCATGTCAGGGTCCAGAGGATACTTTCTCTTCTGTTGCTGGGCAGCTGCTGCACATCTGTCAATGAACTCAAACAGTATCTCCTTGGTAACAGGGTTGGATATGCTACTGCAACATGGCTGTGTTGTAGGCATTTGTGGAACTCTTGTCTATTCTCATGAAGACCCAGCTGTTGCTCTCAAATGTGCATTCTATAATACATGCATTCTATATTTGTGTCAGTACTGTTTTAGTTCTTTTATCATCTTGATTTGTGCAAAGGGTCTTTCATAATCCCTAACATAGAGAAGACCAACACTCTAGGGAAACAACCTTTCTCCTCTGGTTCTCGTTATTTTAAGTGGAAAATCTACAGAGTTTAGACTGGGAGGTTTCCATTTCAAAATGTCATCACATCAACTGGGTGTGTATTTTCCAATAGGCTGAAAAATAAGTCCATCCATTTCATGGCTGACTTCTTTGGCAAAATTTCCTTCCAGAAGCTTTGAAATATTGATGTCAAAAAATGGTTTAGCTCTGACACCAAATGGTTCCTTTGTTTTGTCAATGAGCCCAGTCTTCACTTTTTCATGTTGTGGATTTATAATTTCACATTCAATACACTGGAAATGAATATTAAAATCACAATCTCCAACTGGTTATGCATTGAACTTAACTATGTCATATATCAAATATCTTAGAATGGCCTGTCTGTTTACTTTGTCAATGACCATTTCTCCAACAAAAGGGGTATAAATAAATGCATTTTGGAAATCTTTGAGAAATGGAAACTACAGATTTGAAACATGAAAAACTGATTTATCTCTGTCAATTATAAAAACATCCTTGGTGCCATCAATCAACATCATGCAACAAGTACTGCCTGCTTTCCAGTTTACTTTATATGGCTTCAGCTCTAAAAGTCTAATCTTTTGCTTGTCCGTGGAGACAGGCTGTGCTCCAGCGAACCCAGACCCTTCCCAGCCACAGAACTGATGGCATTTCTGCTGTACCTCTCCTAACTTTGGCTGAATAGTTACTCAAGTTACACCTTTAATGGTTATATTATGCCTTCCAAGAAAATAGCTCTCAGTTTTAATCATTCTTTTCTCCTTTTATCAAAGGAAGCACTTGACCCTGGTTCAGAGTCCTTTGTCTTCTTCATCCTCATCTTCTTTTTCATCATCCTCAAAACACCAGTCTGGCAACACAGGTGGTGCTAGTGTTTCTTCTATATGTTCATAGTGATGAAAAAGTTCCTTCAAATAATCACTCTTATAGATTCCTGGTGGTCTGGCTTGGGCAAACTTAGCAACTGCTGCTTCATTGCTCTATTTCATTTTCTCCACCAAGAAGGCACATATAAGGAGACCAGTATGGTTGAAGCCATGGGTGCAGTGAATTCCTATAAGTTCAGATGGGCTTCGTTCATTAAACCTCTCACACAGGTGAATGAATGTCTAAATATTCTCAGTTTTGGGTTATTCACCATGTCCTTTACATTGAAGTTTCATATATTTGATTCCTTCTTTTTCTATGTCATTTCTGTCAGAGAACCTTGAAGTATTTGTCAGATGCACCAACAAGCTCATTTTAACCTTCAGACTCTTTAGATAATTTTTGAGTATACTGGAGTGGAACTGGTTTTCTTCAGCAACTTGACTATTATATCTTGGCCCCAGCATCATCTTCAGAGGTAAGACTCTTCCTGCCACCTGCTGGCCACACCTTGAACAGTTCAGCCACTGTCATGGGATCTTGTAAGCCATGTCTACACCGCACACTGCCACCTTGCTGACAGCTCCTTAGTGAACTGCCCCACACCAGCAGCTCCACCTGGGTCCTCAGTGTCACGACACTTTCATTTGGTCACTTGAATTTCTCTTCTGCTATATACTACTATGGTTTCTACATACATACTCTTAATTTCTCTGAACCTAGGATCAAAGAGTGATAATAACTCCTTTAAGAAAGTTATCAAGATAATAAAATAGGGCCAATCACTGGAGATAGTGCAAGAGTTCCATAAATATAATCTACCATATTATATACAATGAGTAGACAAGAAAATTGAGTTCTTTGTAAACTAGGGTTTTGTTGTTGTAAGCCTACTCTGGGACAATACTACCTATAATCACCAGACTGTTTGTTTACAGGCACTCAAAAGCAGCCAGAAGTACACCACGGAGGCACAGAAGGCTCTGAGCATGTGGTGTTACATTCCCTAATGACAAAGAGCATGTTTTGTGTTTCTTTTACATTCTTCATAGTATACTTCTTATTCAAGTATTTCTCTTACAAAGACTCTCCATCCATGTCTCATTTAGGGTTTTGCTTCTGAGAACAAACATCATGACCAAGGCAACTCTTATAAAGACAACATTTAATTAGGGCTGGCTTACAGGTTCAGACGTTCTGTCCATTATCATCAAGGCAGGATCATGGCAGCATCCAAGCAGGCATGGTACAGGAGGAGCTGAGAGAAATACATCTTCATCTGAAGGCTGCTAGCAGAATACTGACTTCCAGACAGCTAGGATAAAGGTCTTACAGCCCACACCCATAGAGACACACCTACTCCAATAGGGCCGTACTTTCTAATAGTGCCACTCCCTTTGCCAAGCATATACAAACCATCACAATCCATAACCCAGAAGATGGGACTCTCTAGCTAGCAAGTTACTCCTGCCTTTCTTGAAGATTCAACTACAGGTTGACATTGACCCAAATAGACTTATCAGTCTTTCAGTAATTTAGAATTAAGACACAGTAAAGAGAATCAATCATATGCTGTGAGATATTAAACTGTTTGGGGTGGGGCACGTGTTGGCACCATGGTAACATGTGTAGAAGCAGAAGTTACAGGGGACTGAAATTAGAACCATGTGCTGAAATGAGAGAGAGAGAGAGAGAGAGAGAGAGAGAGAGAAAACAAGGTGGTCGACAGAGAGCACAGATGAACAAATGGATAAGGAAGAGGAAAAAGAAGAAAATGAAGAGGAAGCTTAGCTGGGAGGATGAGAAAGGGGGAGACAGGGAGACAGAGAGACAGAGACAGAGTTTTATTTAAAACCCATCTTCTTCAACTTCTGCAGGAAGGAAACAAAGAATTCTGATCAACACCTTAAAAATAAAAAGCTGCCTGTTTGCTTGTTTGTTTGTTTTTTAATAATTCTATAGGGAAACAAAACAAAACCCTGCAATTACTTTGTGGAATTTCATGGAGGACAAAGCTCATAGACCTCCCTTTAAGCTCGGGCACCTCAAGACATGAGTTAATTATGTTAAGCATAGTTCACAACACTTGGCAAGCATATGGTTTTACATTCACAATAAGCCATTTGGCAGTTTGACAGCATAAGAGTCTTAATTTTTTTTCATGTTTAGTAGAAGGAAAGTAAGAAGAGAAACACCAAGTAAGTTATGATCAGGTTTCACATTCTAGGAACATTATCTTTACCTGAATTAACTAGTAAATACAGCTTTCTTCATACAGATAGCTCATAGATCTATAGTGCTCCTAGATCCAATTACCAGTCAAAAAAAGAATTTCAACATAGTGCCTGAATGGAAAAAAAATTTTTTTAGTAAGAATTGGAAAGATGTCTCATTAATTAAGAGTGCTTGCTAGTGGTTTTAGTTTTAAAAGATTTGTTTATTTCTATTTTGCCTGCATTTATATGTACATAGTATGCATGCCATGTAGTCGCAGAGGCCAGAAGAGGGAGTCAGAATCCCTGAAACTGGAGTTAGAGATGGTTGTGGGCCACCATGTGGGTGCTAGAAACTAAGTCTGAGTCCCCTGAAGAGCAGAGTGGGCTCTTAGCCACTGAGCACAGTCAGTGCTGGAGAACCATCTCTCCAGCCTCAGGAGTGCCCGCTATTTTTAAAGAGGACCAGGATTCAATTGCTATGCAAGCAAGGGGACTTGAGTTCACATCCCTGGTACTAATGTAGAAACTCAGGCGTGGCCATGTGTGCTTGTGAACCTAGTATGTAGTAGAGCAAGTAAATCTTGAGACCTCATTGGCTTCCCAGCCTAGACAAAATGGTGAGTTTCTGAGATAGTCTCAAAGTAATATGAAAACGAGTGATGGAAGACAGCAGATATCCTCCTCTGGCCTTAAAATGCATGTGTGTACACACACCCATGTTACCATGCTTGTACCACACACATAAGACACATAACATATCACACACATACACACACACACACACACACACACACACACACACACAGGCAAACACACACACACCAAAACAAAAATACTAAAACTAGTATCTTCACAAGAACATCTTAGAAAGAGATGTCTATTACTCTCATTATGCATGTGCAGAGATAATACTCCTAACTACATTTAAATTGTTGAAATCAGGAGAAAGTTCAAAAATTTTAAAACAGGGTTAGTATATTAGTCAGGGTGCTCTAGAGTCAAAGAACTTATGGAAGATTTCTGCATATTAAGGGAATTTATTGTAATGACTTACAGTCTGCAATCCAACTAACCCAACAATGGGCAGCTGTGAATGGAAAGTTCTAGAATCTAGTCTTTGCTCAGTCCCACGAGGCGAGGTGTTTCAGCTGGGCTTCTTCTGGATAAGCTGAAACCTGAAGAAGTAGGTTCCAACAGATGTGCTGGCAAGTAAATGCAGTGTGAGTAAGGAAAGTGAATCTCTCTTCTTCTGACGTCCTTATGTAGGCCTCCAGCAAATGGTGTGGCCCAGATTAAAGGTGTGTACTACCACGACTGGATTTGGAACCTGCTTTGTTCCATGCTGACCTTGAACTCAGAGAACTGCTTGCATCAGTCTCCTGGGATTAAAGGTGTATACTATTTGCCTGGGCCTAAGCTTTTCATGGCCACTATGCCTCAAGATCTCCATGTCAAGATCCGGGTTAGAAGCCTGTGTCTTCCAGCCTTAAGAGCTGGATCACAGACATGCCATTTCTTTCTCTATTGTAGTTCATTTTGGATGTAGTCAAGTTGGCAAGAAGGAATAGCCATCACAGTTGAGAAAATGGCTCAGTGGGTAAGAGTGTTGCTCTACAAGCATGAAGACCTGGGTTTGAATCCCCAGCACCCACATAAAAGCCAGACATGGTTATGCATGCCTGTAACCCCAGCACTGTGAGGCAGACACAAGAGGATCTCAGTAGCTCACTGACCAACTAGTATAGCTAAAATTGTCAACTTCCAGTTCAGTGAGAGACCCTGTATTAAAGGAATAAGGTAAAAAAATGATAGATGTAGGTGATTTTCCTATGGTCTCTACATGCACTGCACCCCAAAACACACACACACACACACACACACACACACACACACACACACACACATACACACACAAATACGATAACCAAGAAGGTGAAAGATCTCAACAATGAAAGTCATTAAACAAAAAATACTGAAGAGACTAAAAACTGAAAAGATGTCCCATGTTCATGGGTCGTGGATATAGTTGAAAAATGTAGTTGCTGAAAGTGGTTGGCAGATTGGAGGTAATGATCAAAATACCAATGGTATTTTCACAGAAATAGAAAAGGTATTCTGAAATTCTCATGGACGCATCAGAAAGCAATATTGGAGATATCACAAATGATACTACTGAGTCATGGTAACAAAAACACCATGAGATTGGCACAAAACCAGACATGGCCACAGTGGAATAAAATAGAACACCATTAACATAAACCCACACAGCTACAGCCAACTGCTTCTCAGCAAAAGTGTCAAATACATGTGTTCAAGGAAAGATTGGCTTTCCCCACTTCATGGATGGATGCATTTTATTTCAATCAAATCTATTCTCTGCCTCCAACTTCTTCTGGGTGTTCTCCCCTATTTAACTCTCCCAACTATATCATCCTGAATATTCTACGCATAGGAGAATAAAGATAGAAATGCTGCAGAAAATCTGTGAATGGTGCCCACAGGAGTAGGTAGAAGTTTTTAACTTCATATGATCTCATTTGTCAGTTCTTGCTAATGTGTCCTGAGCTAATATTGTTATTTTGAGGAAGTCCTTGCTTATGTCTGTAGCTTGCCTATGTTTTTGTCTGGCAATTTAAGGTTCCATATTATGTTGAGGCCTTTGATCCATTCTGAAATGGAGTTACAGCAGGATGTTAATTATAAGTGCAAAGCAGTGTTTTATTCAATATAGGTATGAAGCAATTGCTTTACATGGCCTTGCTTTATCATAGTGCACACCTGTGGCCTCATCCTTGGGCCAGACTTAGAATGAATGTTTTTCCTTGATCATTCATTTGTTCCAAGCCTATTCTTCTTCCTAGTACAGTTTATGTTCTTGTAGTGCTTGAGAGCTTACTGCACTTCTCATTCAGCCTTTACTTACTGTTCTATAATAAAGGGGAACATTCTATTCTTGATCCTAACTTTATCGCATCTTTCTGCCAAGACAATTAAAACTTTCTATCTCCTTAAACTTTCTATCAATTAGTCTAACTTCCTAAAATTATGTTAATCAAATCAGGAATTCTATAAAAATCATTAATACATTTAAACAGCATCAATTCTATGAAAGTTCATCTTCATGTTGATCTGAAGCAAATTTGCCCAATAGTGTGGACTAATTAATGCCCAGGAATCAATCCTAACAGACTATACACAGAAAGGATCACTCTTGGCCCAATCACACCATGTCAGAAAAATAAAGAATACCGCAATGACAAACACAAGAAAGCACATTAGCAGCAAGAAACAATCCTGGGACGAAGCTCCTGGACTGCGCCTTCCCAGGATTCACCCACAGCAGCCACACAAAATGGTGGGGCACCTCCAGGAAGCTCACTTGGTCGACACAGCCTTCTCTGTATGGCTTTCTCCACTTCTGGTTGTGGTTGTTGTTTTTGTTTTAAGAGATTGCAGAAGGCTATTGTTAACCCCTCTCAAAGATTTAGCAATTCTTCAGTAAGACCTTCAGGACCTGGAGATGTTGAGCAATGTTTCAATAAAACTTTAGTCTCTCTAGTGATGAAAGGGTTGTTTAGTTTATAGACTTCATCTTGGTAGACATATTTCTCAAGGCATCGGTGCACTTCTTCTAAGTTGTCAACTTTAGAATTATATATGGGATACTCTTTTTTAGCCTCTATCTATCTATCTATCTATCTATCTATCTATCTATCTATCTATCTATCTATCTGTAGAAAGAGTTATCTATGCATGCTTATCAATACCCTCTCTTCCTCCTTTCCTGTGTGTATGTGAGTGTGAGTGTGAGTGTGTGTGTGTGTGTGTGTGTGTGTGTGTGTGTGTGTGTGGTGTGTCTATGAATGCTTATCAATGCCCTCTCTTCTCCCTCACTCGAGTGTGTGTGTGTATATGGTGTGGTGTGGTGTGTGTGTGATGTCTATGTATACTTATCAGTGCCCACAGAAGCCTGAGGAAGGTGTTGAGTCCTCCATCACTGGAGTAGAAGCTTGATGTGGGAATCAAACTCAGGTCTTGTGGAAGAATAGAAAATTCTCTTAACTGCAGAGACATCTCTCCCAGCCCCTATAATTTCCTTCTTCAATTAAAAAAAAACACACACTGGTTTTTCTACCTTTCTATTTTTTTCTAGAGAATTTGTAATTTATATTCATAGTATTTTGACAATGTTTGCTTTGAAATTCTTTTCAGACAGTTCCAACATCTGGCTCACCTCATGGCTACCACTGATTGGTTTCATTATTTTTTTAAATTCATTTTGTCACTTTTTTGGCTGTTGGTTTATATTTTGGATACTTCACCTGAGGCTCTGGGTTATATTTTATATAGTTACCCTCTTCTGTTTCCTAAACAAGTCTTTGTCTACTATCCAACAGCTGTTTCAAAGCTCCTCTAGAGTCATTTTGATTTATCTCTTCTGCTTTGTCTCTAACTGGCATCAGCTGGAGCTTTCTGGGGGGACAGGAAGGGTTTTCTCTGGCCAAGTGTTGTATATCTCTTAAGTGATAGTGATATGAGAAAATGCTCTTGATTGGGTCCCTGGCTGCTCAGGTTTGTCTGGGCCAGTGAATGGGGAGAGAATCTTGGTTCCTTGAAACAGAATCTAGGACCAGGCTGGTAGGTCAGTTTTTCTGCTTTTATACCCAACAGCCTCAGTGTCTCTGGGCAGAGAAAGAGTCTTTGGCTTGTAGAGACAGTGAGGTTTTCCTGATTGAGGCTCCTGTTTAACTTCCAGGCTTTCCTGACTTAACTTGTCTAATAGCTCTCCTCAGAAAAGGGGGAAGGTGGAAACAGAGGGCCTCTCCTTGGTTGCTTGTGTCAGCATGACTCCCCACTGGTCCTGTTGTTTGAGGTTATGAGAGTAACTCCACCAGGCCCAGGGATAGGCTACCTTCTGCTGCCTAGGAGATGAGGATGCCCTGACTCCATGCAGGTTTCCAGGCCTAGGTTCTCAGACCTGCTCCCCGCTCTTCTAGTAGCATTCCAAGTTTTGCCTTACGGCATTTCCAAGATTTATAAAATTAGAAAATCAGGGATGGTGATACTTCCAACAGTTCTTTTATTGTTCAGGATTGTTTTAGCTATCCTGGATCTTTTGTTTTTCCACACGAAGTTGAGGATTGTCCATTCAAGGTATATAAAGAATTATGTTGTAATTTTGAGGGGATTGCATTGAATTTGTAGATTGCTTTTGGTAGGATGAACATTTTAATGAAAATCCTACCCATCCATGAGCATGGGAGATCTTTCCATCTTCTGATATTTTCTTCAGTTTTTCTCTTCAAAGACTTTAATTTCTTGTCAGATAGGTCTTTCACTTGCGTGGTTAGAGTTACAGTAAGATATTTTATATTATTTGAGGCTTTTGTGAAAGGTATTGTTTTCCTGATTTCTTTCTCAGCCTGTTTATTGCTTGTATATATGAGGGATAGTAATTTTTTTGAAGTTAATTTTGTATCCAGCCACATAACTGAAGGTGTTTATCAGCTTTGACGTCATTTACATATACAATCATATCATCTTCAAATAGAGATACTTTGACTTTTTCCTTTCCAATTTGTATCCTCTTGATCTCTTTCAGTTGTCATATTGCTCTAGTGAAGACTTCAATGACAATATTGAATAGATACGTGAAGAGCAGACAACCTTGTCTTGTTCCTGATTTTAGTGGAATTGCATTGAGATTCTCTCAGCTTAAGCTGATGTTGACTACAGGCTTGTGTGAATTGTCTTTATGTTTAAGTACATCCCTTGTCTCCTTACTTTCTCCAGGATATTTATCATGAGTGAGTGTTGGATTTTTGTCACAGGCTTTTTCTGCATCTAATAGGATGATCATGTACATTTTCTTCTTTCATTGTGTTTATGGGGTGTATTACATTTACCGATTTTCGTATATTAAACCATCTCTGAATCTCTGAGATAAAGTCTACCAGATAATTGTGGAAATTTGCAGGCAAATGGCTAGAACTAGAAAAAAATCATTCCAAGTGAGGTAACCCAGAAAGACAAATATGGTATTTATTTACTTCGAAGTGGCTATTAGCCATTAAGTAAACGATAACCAAGCTTTAATCTGTAGACCCAAAGAGGGTACTAAAGAACAGGGTCTAGGGGGGACACATGTATCTCCCTGAGAAAGGGAAATGGAATAGATTTTATGGGTGTCCTGGGGGTTGATGTGGAGCAGGAGGGATCAGGTGAAGAAGGGAAGGAGACAATTCAGGGAAGAGATGTCTAGAATTGGGGGTGGGGGTGGAAACCTAGTGCAATGGAAACTTCCTGGAATGTATGACGATGATCCTAGAGAAGTCCTAGTAATGGGGAAACAAACTCTCAACTGGCCATCTCTTACAGGTAGGCAAGGCTTCTAGTGGTGGGACTGCTTGAATTCAATTCAGTTGTTGGCCATGGGGGTCTCATGGTGAGACCCTATTTAGCCCAAGCTTATCCTAGGAAAAAGGTTTGTTCTCCTAAAACTGACAGGGTGTGTGTGTGTGTGTGTGTGTGTGTGAGAGAGAGAGAGGGGGGGGGTTGTGTGTGCTTGGCCCAGGTAGTGGGCAGCATTAGGAGGTGTGGCCTTGTTGGAGTAGGTGTGTCACTGTGGGTGTGGGCTTTAAGACCCTACCTTAGCTGCCTGAAAGCCAGTCTTACACTAGCAGCCTGCAGATGAAGATGTAGAACTCTCAGTTTCTCTTGCACCATGCCTGCCTAGACACTGTCATGCTCCTGCCTTGATGATACTGAACTGAATCTCTGAACCTGTAAGCCAGCCCCAACTAAATGTTGTTTTTATAAGGTTGCGTTGGTCATGGTATCTGTTCTCAGCACTAAAACCCTAACTAATATGGGGGAGGGGTAGACACTGCCAAGGACAACATCCACACAGCTCACTGAGGTTGAGCTCATGGAGAGGTTAATCTGGTGCCTGCATGGAGCCTTCATCCTTCCAATCTCTTTGGTTTGAGATGGTACTCTGCAGGCTATGGAAAGAGAAACCTGGGTAGCAACCCAGCCACAGAACCATTGACCAACATTCTGTCTTGCCTGAAAGATATGCTGGGACAATGGTAGCAACAGAACTTGTAGGGGTGGCCAACCAATGCCTGACTTAACTTGAGGGATCCCAGGCCTAACACTGCTTAGATGGCCAGAAACTGGAGACTGGTTAGCCCAGAGACCTGGGGTAGAACCAAACATGACTGGTCAAAAAAAAATTAATGAAATGATTCCTAATGATATTCTTCTGTACTCATACATCAGTACATTGTTCAGTTGTCATTAGAGAGACTTCCTCTGGCATCAGATAGCAGCAAATCCAGAGACCCACAGCCAGACATTATGTGGAGAAAGTACAAATAGGTTTCCACTGTGTCCCTCCCGTCAGAGCTCAGGTAATTCTGTAGAAGAGGCGGCTGAAGGATTTTGGAACTCAGAGGGGATGGAGGACACCAGGAGGACACGGCCCACTGAATCAACTAGGCAGAGATCATATGATCTCACAGAGTCTGAAGTAGCAAGTGTGGGGCCTGCATGGGTCTGCACCAAGTCCTCTGAATATATGTTGAGCTTGCTATTTTCGTGAGACTCCTAACTGTGGGAACGGGGCGTCTCTGACTCTTCTGCCTGCCCTTGGGACTCTTTTCTTCCTGTTAGGTTGCCTTGTCCAGCTTCAGTGTGAAGTCTTGCTTGTTTGTTGGTTTTGTTTTGGTTGTTGGTTTTTTTGCCTTGCCTTGCCTTGCCTTGCCTATTTTGTTTTATCCTGTGTGTTTGTTATCTCTTGAAGGCCTGCTTTTTTTTTCTGATGGGAAATAGAAAGGGAGTGGATCCCAGGATAAGGGAAGTGTGGGAGGGGTAGTGGAGGAAGGGAAAATTATTATTGAGGTGTATTGTATAAAAGAAGAATCTATGGCACACGCCTTTAATCCCAGCGCTTGGGAGGCAGAGGCAGGCGGATTTCTGAGTTCGAGGCCAGCCTGGTCTACAAAGTGAGTTCCAGGACAGCCGGGACTATACAGAGAAACCCTGTCTCAAAAAAAAAAAAAAGAAAAAAAAAAAAAAAAAGAAGAAGAAGAAGAATCTAACACACACACACTTTGCTAAGAGATATGCTAAAAAGTGAATCTATGCTGTATGGTATGATATTTTCCATACCAGAGTAGCACAAACAACTCATTTTTACATCTACATTAGCTATTTTTTTCTGTTTACTAATTTAAGTTCAGATTTCAAAAATCCTGAAAATAACTTCTGCCAAACACAGGAATTTAGCCAATTTATTTTACTTTTAATTATGGAGAAAATTGGATGGGTTGATACAATTAACTCTAAATTGAAGTCATGATGATATGGAGGTATTGCTGATCTTGTACAATATCAATATTGTTGGAACCATCTCCTTCCAGTCTACTCAGAGAAAGCCTACACATCAATCATAAATGTATCTGTAAAGGAGCTATATGGAAAATGGGAAGCAGTGATAACTGTATTACATACAGGTATCGTTCAGCTCTTTTCTCCAGGAACTCTGTACGTGGCAAAAGCCACCTAGATCCTAATGCTTGAGACATTGAAACCCTGAAACGTTCAGCAATCCTGGAGAAGGTAGTCTTTGGAACTACCCAGTGTGGCCTGATTCTTCTCTGAGCTTTACTGGAAGATAAGTAAGTCAATGAATAGAAGTAGAAACTCAGGGTAGAAAAACAGATTATTTATTTGGAATGGAATCTTCAGCCCTTTACATTAATTTTCTTGTTTATACTGGGTGGCACTTGAAAGTACTTAAAGTGATTTTAGCATTGCTATATCATTATATATAAGAAAATAAATTAAATGTAGGGGAAAGGCGCCAGAAAAAAAGAAAAAAGAAACAAGAATGGTTGGTGAACAACTGCTTCCCTGTGGTTATGCAGAACTGCATTGCACAGCCTGTGAAAGGCACAGAGCTGTAGAATTTTTGCCCTTGCTTGGTTGGACTGGAAACTCAGGAATGCTCAGGACCACGGGTGGGGATGCTTACTGTGGAAAAACCCTCAGGAAATTCAAGAGAGGACAGGGAGTTCCCGTGGGAATTTGCCCATAATTCCATAGGTTTCCTGTTCCTGGAACCTGTTTGCTTTCTTCTTAAAGATTCCTGAGTTGTCATTATGAGAATGCCTTGGTCCGAGCACCATGACCTACGGGAACACTTTGGGCTACTGTGTCCCTGAGGGATCCTATCCTAGCTAGGAGCCCTTACAAGTCAGAGATCATGTAATAGACAGGGCATGAACAAGGGGAAAGCTTGCTATTAATCCCACGAACACCTGTTTTGAAAACTCTTCTATTTGATTCTTAGAATCTATACCCTAAACTGTGAGACACAGATGTATAGTGTCCCTCCCAATGCAGCTGGAAATCTTGATAGTGCTGAGGACGCGTGCGATCCAAGAAGCAGTATGGCGCCTGGAGACTAAATGACCACACTCCTTCCACTATGGGAGCTCTCTCTCTCCTGAGGAACAAGAACACAAAAAACAACATTCAGCTCAATCTATAGCCCACATTCGCAATTCCCAAGGTGAGCCGGTCTAACCCACTAAGTGGTGGCTGCTTGTATTTCTTTCTTGACCTTTCGTGGGGCCATTCTTTTTCCTCTCAATGGCCTTCCTCCAACACTGTGGACTTCTGAAAGTTTCTAAACTTATTTGCTCCATTCTATCGCTGTTGTTTTTGTAATAATGCCAATTCTTCAGTGGCCTGAAGAAAGGACCTGCTCTCTTTCCACCACCCAGTTCCTCTCTACTTACCGTGAAGACAGCTCTATTCCTGGTTACACTCTGAACCATTGCTCTCCACCTCCCTCCATTAGCTCCATACTTCAGTGTTCCTCTAGAGCTATCTTTCACACTTTTCCCGAACAAACTCAATGGCTTTTCTTCAAAGGACCTCTTGTTATTTGTGGGTCTGTTTGAGTTTTGTTGTTGTTTTCTCATTGGATATGTTTCTCCAACCTCTCCATGCATGTTGGGGAGTGGGGAGGTCATTTGATTACATTTCTGAAAATCTACAGCTGGAGTTCAGGAATGAGAACACCCTTTCCCGTAATGAGCAGTCCCAAAGATATTGCATAGGCATGTGCATCATTCTGCTTCAAAAAAATGTGTTTCTTATTATCAGGAAAGGAAGCATTAAGGGCCAAGGTTTCCAATCAGAATACTCTGCAGTAAATGGTCTCTACAGCAGAAGACAACAATGAGAAGAGACAAGGGCATTCTGTTCAAGAAGACCTGGCATGATCAAGGGATACTCAAAGCAGAAGACTGCAGATCCCATGACATTTTTTTATTAATAAAGAATTTAAGGCAAATATATATAAATACCTGCTACACTTCACTACAGGGAGGTTAGCCCAGAAACAAACACTATGGCTTTCTCCTCACTAGAATAGATGTATATGGGCCAAGTTTTTAAGATGCCGGAGTGTCTTGGAACTCATTCTATTACAGCAAGATTGGAAAAAGAGATAGTCTGAAGGAGGTTAGAAACACAAGGATCATTCAGCCTGAAGCCACTGGAGTAGAACGCTTGAAGTTCCTGCTTCAATTTGACTGAGTGAAAGGCTTCTAATAAGTGAGCGCTCACCCTAAGTCAGCTGAGCAGGTACTCCCACAGACTATGAGCAGGCACTCCCACAGACAGCATAAGGTTTATATTTCTCTGGGCGATGAGCAGAGAGCATCTTCCTTATTTTAGATTACCAGGCGTTGTGTGCACAGAAGAACTTGCTTGTGTATATTTAAGCATTACCCTTGAGAAGGCTCCATGTGAGCCTAAAAACATTTAGTCTGTTTCCTATTTCTCTGAGTATTTGATGAAGTATTTTAATGGATTATTTTATTTTAAGAGTATGGTAAGCCTGTCACTGACAAAGCCTGATTTAACAGTGGCTACACATTCTTTTAATGAAAGGACCAGAGAAACCACAAATGACATGTAGACAAGTCACCATCTAGTGGCCTAACTCTGAACAGTGTTGAGAAGGTCAAGCTCCAGTGCCTTCAGAAACCTGTGCCGGAAGCACTCAGCGCCTTCATCACCGAGCCCCTTCATATCTGTAATGCTACAAAGGCAACAAGCTACACTCTTCAAATGAACTAATCTGCAAACTTAAGCTTTGGTCCTGGGCCTACGGGCATTATCAGACTATAAAAAGAAGGTTTAGTGCAATTCAGTGATATATCTAGAAACCAGACTCAGACCCCAGTCAGTGGGGGATTTTTAAAATGATTTTAGACAAAAATCTTTGCATCTCAAAGACAACTTTATAAATGAAAATGGTGGTAGAATGACTTCTTGTGCACATCTTGATGATTTAAAAAAAAAAGTACTGATGCTTGGGAAATGTTAGGAAGCCATAGTCACTAGAAAGTGCTGTGGATCTCACTGATGGCCTGTCTAAGGAAATTGTGGGTTACCAGAAAGGCTTGAGAAACAGAGGACTATGTTCAAACACGGGCTTCCTTTTCTATCGCTGTGTGCTTTGCCCTTGTTATTCAACCTTTCTGAGCCTTGTGAGGGCCAAATGAATCAGGACTGGCTTCGTGTCTAGAGTGTCTTGTACCCTTCTCTTAGATTCTAAGGCTTAGAAGGGCTGCATACTTTAACTGGAGGGAAAGAAAAGAAGAGGAGAGGAGAGGAGAGGAGAGGAGAGGAGAGGAGAAGAGAAGAGAAGAGAAGAGAAGAGAAGAGAAGAGAAGAGAAGAGAAGAGAAGAGAAGAGAAGAGAAGAGAAGAGAAGAGAAGAGAAACTTAGAGGAAAATGGGGCTCAGATGTTGAGCCAAAAACTTGAAAATCATATTTTTTTTTCTGCTAAAAAGAAGAGGCATACTGTGGGGAGCCTAGCTGCCACTCCTTAAAGATGGCACTGACTGCCTCAGCCTTATCAGCCTTGCTGGCATAAATAACTCCTAATATAGCATTAGGCTGTGTCGACAGTGATGTGATCCTAAGCCCGAGACTATGATTCTAAAGCCCGCGACTTCCTGGCGTATGAGCAGGAGCCACGTGGCATTCTGTGAGTGGCCAGGATAAGGTTTATTTGGCTGCTTCCGGTGGGGTTCTGGGCCTTTACACCATTCTGTAACCATGCAACAAGTATTCCTGAGTAAACCGTCTAGAGAAGGAACCTGGTTGTCTTGTGTCTTATTCCTGCTGGTCGGGGTCGGCACAGGACAGCATACTTAGTCACTCCATGAGAAAGGCCACCATGCAGCAATGGTTCTGAGTATCCCAGCTTTGATGGGTTCTGTGCTCTTTTACAGGATTCCTTCTACTGAGCACCTCACAGAGAAGCAACCGTATTATGTTGTGTGGATAAGGTCACTCCTTAAGCTTCTGCTAAGACAGTCAAAGGATGTGTGAGGGAACAGACCAGGGCAGAGGGCCATTGGCACACAAATCTTTAACTCAAATGGGCCTTATAGTACAGGGCTGTTGTGTGGAGTATAGGACATATGTAAACTGTACATGACCCATACCTCCTGCTGTTTTCAGTGCTGCTTGATGATCACAGTGTCCACGGGACACTTGGGAGAACGTGACACAGTTGCCAGAGATGGTTTCAGAAGCACCCCTTCCTTCTGGGCCACACTGTTCCCCCCCCCCACTCTTCCATCTCTGTTTGCACCCCACCCTCTGGGGGCTTACTCTTTTGCACACATGAGTTTGAGATACATACATACATACTATACATACATACATACATAGTGATAATGTGTCCTTCAAAGCCTATGAGAGACTGCTGGTCTCAGATGATGCGCTTCCTCTGGGGGCTTCCCCTCAGAGCTTCCCGAGACCTAACTGTCTCCACAGAAGAAAATGAGGAAAAGGGTTTGGTCATGGGTATCCTGCAAGGTGCTTCTGAGTAAGTAGTTTATGTTTGAGCAGTCGTGGAGTACTTTTATAAAGTATAAGCTGTCACTTGGGTGAGTTCACTATCAAAAGGTTCCTTAAAGTCATGGTGCTTTTGAAAGAGCATCTGATACAGTAGATCAGGGTGGCCTTGAACTTGTGGCAGTTTTCCTGCCTCAGGCTCCCAAGTGCTGGCGTTACAGGCTGCACCACCACACCTGGATTAAAAAAACCGTACCTCTAAAAAAAAAAAAAAGAGAAACAAAGAAAAAGAAAGGAANAGGGAGGGAGGGAGGGAGGGAGGGAGGGGCAGGGGTACCATAGGCATGTATCCTCCAGTGTGTCCCCTTTAGAGTGCTAAATAATGATTAGCACGTTCAGTGTTCACAGCACTCTAAAGTTTTACTCATTAAGTGGGATGCCAGGGTCGGTTTTCATCAGTCTGATGAGCCTTCCCGGGCACACCAGGAAGACCTCATCCTCTCACACAGCACAGTTCCTGCTCACTTAAACATACACAGCTCCTCTTACCTGTTTCTAACCGAGCCCATGAGAAAAAGGTTGCCAAGTCAACATCCAGGTCTGCAGCTGAGACCGGAGGCCCAGCTCCACACCACGGGGTGTGGGTGTGGGTGTGGGGGGCGCTTAGTCATTCTGAACCTTAGTTCTTTACCTTCCCTACCAGCAGAGCCCACCTGACCTGCCTCGAGGGCAGAGAGGATAACTGAAGCCACACACACACTGGAGCAGAGAAGACCTTTTGCAAGCTCTGGGCCTCTTCTGCACGCTGCACAGACTTGGCCCTTTCATTCTAAGAAAAGGCAGTAAGTACTTCAGCCTGCCCTGACAGTTATGCAGGACTAGGAAAACCCTGCTGGGCCTGTGTCAGCTGAGGAGCCTCTCTGATCATGCCCGACCCTCCACAGGATGCCCCAGGCTCACCAAGCGCCTCTCCACATTCCCTTTTTTCCTGTTGTTCTTGCCTGGAGTCACATCCAGTGAGCGGTAGCTGGGCGGCTTCTCCTCAGGCCAGTTTGGAGACTGTGAGCGGCGGCGGCGGTGATGGTGACGTTGCTGGGCACCCCAGTTCCTGGGCAGCGACTCTTTCTCCTCTTCAGAGCTCCAAGAGCTGGGGCCCGAGGGTAGAGGAGGCGAGTAGCTACGATGCCTGCGTCTCCCATGTCTCTGGGCACCTTCCCGGGGCTCTGGTCGTCTGGGGGGCCAAGGAGCCTCACTGGATGAAGGACATTCGCTCAGGCTGTCCCAGTCTGACCAAGGCATGGATGACTCATTGGGCCTAGAGCGGTGGTGTCTCCCACTCCAATGGGGGTCCAGCTCCCCTCTCCCCGGGGCCCAGGGTCTCATCCCCTGGTCCTGGAGCTCCTGGAGGAAATCAGAGTGATGGCGCTGCCTCGGGCGCTCACTCAGATCCCAGTGTCTGGAAGGAACAGCATTGAGCCTTTGCTGGTGTGAGGAGTTGCTGGTCCTGGAGGAGAGTGGGTCTCTGATCAGTGGGGGCAGGTGGATGACTCTACGTTCCACAACCTCTGCGGAGCCCAGGGAGGAGAGCATGCTGCAAGGGTGGCCAGATTTGGCTCTGAGATCCGCAGGCAGAGGTTGGGCTGGGTTGAGGTTCCGCAATTCTTTCTCCAAATATTCCAGGACACCATTAGCCACTGGAGGGTGAGCAGCCATCTGGGTCATTGGCATCTGTGGAAGGCTGGACTGTAAGGACAGATCTGAATGGAAACAAGGATGGAGCACACTGAACTTCTGGTCCCAAATACCCTCCTAAGAACCAGGGCATCAAAATGTCACGTTAGTAAGTAGGATTGTACTCCCTCCCACCCTCCATCGAAAGACACCCCGTTAGTGAGCATGCTCCTTGGCAGACTGCACCTCTGCCCTCACCCTCTGCCCTCCCCGTCCCATGACTTTCTGGCAAAGTTTACCTCGCTGCAGAAGCGGGTTCATTGCATAAGATGAAACTTGGGAGCTCCTGTCCGCCCCCCAGTACTGGGGTTTTTCCATCATCTGAGGACCTAGGGCCTGAACCTGCTTCATGTAGCGGTGGCGGGCCAGGGCTGCAAGGGAAGAAGGAGAAACGCAGACCCCTTAGCCATCTGGAGACTCACACCTCCTACTTGGTCTGTGCTTCCAGCTTCTCACCTTGGAGCCCATTCTTACCTATCTTGCATGGAAACAAGAGTTTAGGGGTTGTATCTTTAGCAAGGAGCTGGGAATGAATTTCCTATGTTATAGACTCCATCTCTCACACCCCAGGAAAGTTTACTTAAATAAACAAAAAAAAACAAACATTCTAGACTCAAAACATGTCCTCATGTTACTAGCTCTCCATATCACCCAAAGGGCATAGGTTGTCAATCAAACTTCAGGTTACACAGAAATACCCTACATAGTAAAGGCTTAGAGCAGGCTATGAACCAGCCTGACAGCTCTTGAGCCTGCAGGGCAAGCTCACGGCCATCTGTTCTGAGAGGATGAACACGACTGTGGTGTGTCCCTTAAGCATGTTTCTAACTGGAATACCAGCCCTGGGTGGGAAAACAAAACAAAAACAAACAAACAAACAAACAACCTCATGGGACGAGGGCCAGGGACCCACAAAGCTGAAGTGAGTTGAAGCAGGTCTTTTCTATTCTTCTCCTTTACTAGCTGCTGGGGTTCCCCCCAGTTAGGGGTGGGCCAGGCACAAAAAGGGCAATACTCCCTACCTGGGGGAGGCAGGGGGGAACAGTACAAAAAATCAGCAGGAAGGGTCTCTTCGATGTCATTTCAGCCCCCTAAGGTGTAGCTGTGCTGAAGCACACAATATGCAGTGAATGCAATTAAAATTTTGCTCTTGGTCCCGAGTTTCCATTTTGAGATGATTGTGGCTAAGTACCATTTGACTCCCAAAGACTCTGCCTATCCACGCATGGAGCATATGCACACGCTGCTACAAAACTGTGACAGGCTTTCACCCCTGTAGTCTCACAGACATCAGGGTTTGCTGTAAACCGGCACTGCTCTGCCCGGAAGAACAGGGCAGAAAGGGCGGGGGGGTGATATTCTGTACCAGCTACATAGTGTCTGCTGAGGCCACTGAGAAGCCATCTTCGAACACAACAGGAAGTGATCGCCACAGAGCCCCCAGAAGTGTCCAGAACTCCAGCCCCATTAATGAGTCATAGCCCTGCCAGGTAGAAATCAAACGCACTCAAAGGAGCTCCTAGAGTAGCCACATATTTTTTTGTTTTGTTTTGTTTTGTTTTTTTGTTTTTCCAGACAGGGTTTCTCTGTGTAGCCCTGGCTGTCCTGGAACTCACTCTATAGACCAGGCTGGCCTTGAACTCAGAAATCCGCCTGCCTCTGCCAGCCAAGTGCCACATCTTAATACCAACCCACAGCACTCCAGTCTCAAAGGAGACAGGAGCAGGTGCCTATCAGCCCCCTCTACTGGCCACCATCAGCATAGCAAGCTAATCCTTCTCACCCAGCTCTTTGTTTTGAAACAGAATCTTACTCCATAGCCCAGGCTGGCATCAAACTTAAGGATCTTTCTGCGTCACCCCCTGAGAACTAAGATTACAGGCAGGGACCACCACGCTTGGCCTTGAGATATCTTTTAATGTGGGGAATAGAGGAAGCTGAGATCACAGAAGTTGTATTCCAACCCAACATCCCACAGTGAGTGCAGATAGATGCCTTTTCTCTCAGCTTGGAGCCGGCTGCTTAAAGATTCAAGACAATTCTGAGAAATGAGGCCGCCAAGGCTAGACTTGCTTAAACCAAGGTTTTGAGGACCAGATGGGACTTCAACCATTCAGGCTATTCAAACTGTGTGACTTGGAGTTTTCAGAGTCTCTGGGCTAGACAGATCTTTTGCAGAGTTGCTGCCATTAAATGGGGCAAACGCCATGGAATGCCCAACAGGTGAGTCAGTAGAGACCCTCATTTTTATCATAATAAATTGTTCCTTTTGTCTTAGCTCCAGGAGAAACACACAGATGTGGAGTCCTTGACTCTGAGGGAAAAGCCAGGGCATGATGTTTAAGGCTTCTACTAGGGACAGAAATGACCACATTTCATCTGCTTCTGAAACCTCTACTTCTTCCCCAGGGTCCCTGGAGACTTTCCAACTTCCGTTGCCCATGACTGGTTACCACTCCATACCTCCACCTCTCCGCTGTCACAGAAGCCTAATCTTTACCCTCCTTTTACCCCATGGCCTCTCTGTCCTTCACCTCAGCAGCTTTCGGGAATGCCAACCCTCCTTTGAACTCTTGCCATTTTAGCCTCTGGAAACCACCAACAGCTGCAGACATTCTGGCCATGGCAAAGCAATGGGATTTTAATTAATCTTTCTCAGGCTGGGCTTTTTCTGGGGATAACTCCATTGAACGTGCCTCCTCCTAGGATCCCCAAGAACTTGTAGTGGATTACTTCTGCTTTCATAAGGACAGGAACCAGCCTGCACAGGAAGCCAGCAGCTATGGTTCCAGATCACCAAGGTCTGTGTCACTGGAGGAGTCTCTCTGGTCCTCACTCTCTCCTGCTATATACAAAGATTCTCTGAGGGAGGGGTGGCTGGTAACTCAGAGGCAAGAGAAGTTTCTCTAGTTCTCGTAGAAAAAAACAAAACAAAAAACATAGGCTCAGTTCCAAAAACTTTTATCTTTAAGTCCTATGAGGGTTTACCAATAGTTGGTGGATTATCTGGATCTACTAAAAGTTAGCACCAATTCATTGTTCTCTCTAACCTCCTGTTACAGCTCAGGAAGCAGAGCTGACTGGGGACATGGGCTGTGGTGGGAGATAATCAGGATCTATGACATCCTCCCAAAGGCTTCCTTCTGCATCTAGCATATTATTTATTTGTTAATGATACTGTGATTGAACCCAGGGTTCTCCTGAAAGCCACTGAACTATGTCTCCAGCTCTGTGCTTTGATTTGCAGAAACCACGGCAGGCTGTGGACTCCCTCATACACTGACTGTCCCCTACATGTAGTGACCTCTCTCTGCAGAGGTCAGGCTGCCTACATACTCTGGTCTCTTTCCTTTTTAAGGCTAGCGCTTTCTTGGTAGAGACCCTAATGCTGCCTCCAAGGGTAAAGACACTCATCTGTGATCACCCAACTTCCTAAGTGGGGCTTCCAGCTATTCCTTTCCAGTTCTTTGCTAATAAACATTATTGGGGCTATTTTGGCCAAAACAAAACACAAACAAACAAAACCAACACCAGAATATTTCTCCTATTCAGAGACCTCTGTAACCATTTCCTGCACCTCACTGCAATTCATCTTCTCCCCAAACTTGTCGGGGAGAAGTTAATAAGTGAACTTGTCTGATCAAGTCCAAGGACCTTAACTTGTGGCCAGCTGTTCTTCATTTTCATCAGTTCTATTAAAAGAGCAAACTGCAGCCACCAAAGAGAATCCAAACCTTTGCTTCTCAGTCCACGGATGGAACACATCTATCATCCATGCTAGCTTTGCCCCAGTGCTGCCTGCTGTGACTGCCCTGTGTTCTAAGGAGTCTTCCAGTGCTGACTGATCTCATCTCACACGGGGTTACTCTCATGACAGTGGCTTCTCCAGGAAGGCTCCTGAGAGGTAGGAAGCTCCTTAGACTCATGTTGAATCCTCTGCTATTTCCTCTCCTTCACAGAGTTGATGTAACCTCAGCTTGCCTACAGAGGCTGTGGCAGCCCCTACTTGGGACACAGAGATACAGGTCAAAGGCTTAACACTGTGCAAGTGACAGCTACTACTGAGCTCTGGGACTGCTCTGACCTGGCCCGTGAAGTGGTGATGACATAGGTCTTTGATGACTGTGGTGAGGAGTCAGTGGGGAAGTGGAGACAAAGGCCACACATAGAACAGACATGCAATGAAAGTTATTTCTCCTTTCCTGTAAACACCAGGCAATCTTTGAGCACAGACCTGAAACCAGATTCAGACCACTGACCTTGACATCATAGATTAAGTTGGGTGTCTATCATCATGAGTAATTGTCATGTTTTCCTTTCAAACTTTCTTCTCCATATGGACCAAGATGGCAAGAGTGGTTGTCTCTGGGAGCTTGGCTTAGTCTCTCTTTTTTTTTTTTTTTTTTTAATTTCTCAGATATTCTACCACATGGTGTTTTACATCATCGGGAAAAGGAAATGTTACTTAAAACCAATACACTAAAAGGAAACTTCCAGTTACATGGTTGATTTGACTCCCATCTCGTTACTAAGGAAAGAACTTTATAGAACTCTCTCAATTCTTTTGATTTTATCACCTACTCTGCAGCTTTATATTTTAGAGTATATTATCATCTTGTTATGTTTATTCTTGTGTATTTGTGTGTGTGTGTGTGTGTGTGTGTGTGTGTGTGAGAGAGAGAGAAAGAGAGAGAGAGAGAGAGAGCATTTTCTTTTTCTACTATGTGGGTTTTAGCAAGTACTTTACCTATTAATCTATTTTGCTGGTCCAAAGTTTCTTTTAAAGGATGAAATTTCAGTTCAAAGAAAGGTCCTACTAAGAGCCAAATTGTCTGTTCCTTCTCCTCTTCCCTGCCACTAGACTCACAGTACCTGGGAATGTCTAAGAAACACACATTCTTGGGTCCTACACCCCAACCCACTGGCTGAGAAGCTGGGGAGAGGGCAGTAGTTAATGTCGACCAAGTCGTCCACATGATTCCAGTGTGGGCTTCTGTTTGAGAACTAATGTTTCAATATTTTTCCTATTGCCCTGCTCTTTTCATCCCATCTCTAAGTAATGTTGTAAAAGTATAACAGAGTAAGATACATACTCCGTCTCTGTCCCTGGTTTCTGAAATACAACTCCTAAAATCCTTGGGACCTCAAGAAAGATGAGTATCTTCCATGAACTAATTAGATGACTGGTGGCTGGGGTCTCTAGAGAGCTTTGGGATGGGGACAAGTTGCCCAAAAGACCGAGGCATGGTTAGAGTGCTGGAATTTTCTATTCCACTTCTGACCTGGGAGAGGAAGAGTTACTCAAATAAACGAAAAGGAAAACTTTCATTTAAAACAGATGATCCAACTCTGTCTGTTTACTAAAAAAAAAGAACTTTATAGGTAGAAACCCTGTTGTTGGCCACCTTCCTTGTGAATATGAGAGTTCTTGAGCATAATTTACAGGTACAGCCCAAGACTTTTGAGCCTGTAAAGGAAGAAGGCATAAAGAAGATCCCAGAAGAGCCAGGAACTAACCTGAGATACTTGGGGTAAAGGGCACGTGTACCATCATGACCAACCCACTGCCACTCTGTTCTCTCACCTTCCTCCGGGCAGCAACAGCGGGTAGGACAGCAGGGGCAGCGGATGTAGCAGCAGCAATACTGTGGACAGCACTGGCACCAGCACACACCAATCAGCAGCAGGAGGAGGAGGGCTCCAAGGATGATGAAAATCACTGTCAGCCAATCTGTCGTAGAGAAAAGCCAAAAGGGGAGGGACTAAGTCATCCGAGGGATGTCTCTACTCCAACACGCTACTCCAACTCTAGAGGTTCTCCACCTTCCTAAGCCGTGACCCTTTTATACAGTTTCTCATAGTATGCTGACCCCCAACCATAAGATTCTTTTCACTGTTGCTTCGTAACTGTAATTTTACTACTATTATAAACTGTAATGTAAATATCTGTGTTCTGCAGAGGTCTTAGGTGATCCCCGTGCAAAAGTTGTTTGATTCGCAGAGTGAGAACCAGTAATCTTAGACACTAGTAAACACAGCCATTGACCTAGTAAGTTCAAGTGACACACTGGCAAAAAAAATGTTTAGCTATAGTAAGAGGCCATCAGAGGTCCCCAGTCCAATGACAGTAACACAGATCTGTTTGTTTCTGGCTTTGGTGTTATTGGTGGGTACTTTTGCAGGCAATATCTATTGGTGGCTGGCCCAGGGAAGCTGCAGCAGCACTTACGCAGGACGATGAGCTTCACCTCCTTATCTGGGTCTCCTGACGTGTCTCCTGGAGCCTCGATGGTGCAATAGTATACTCCATGGTCCCACCACATCACTTCATTAATCACAAGATCTGCTCCTGTGTGGGACAGAAGGGGAAAGCGCCAGTTACCAGGGCATGGTATCTTCAGGACCTCAGAACTCTGTTTTCTAAGAAGGACTGTGGTAGATGAGAAAGGGGTCTGAGATCCTTCCTCACACCTTCCCTTGTTTCCTAAAGAAGAGGAAAGAATTCCCCCATTGAATCCCACTATTAGTTGATAAGGGTCTCGATACATGGTCTCACTTAAACCCCACCATATATCTCTATCTGTGGGTGAGGTGGAGATTCCCAGCTGTCTCCCACTGATGTTGCTCCCTTCCTCGGGATCATAGAATCGTTGGCTGTGCATGCAGCTGCTATAGTCTCTCTCTCTCTCTCTCTCTTTCTCTCTCTTTCTCTCATTGGGTGTGCATGCAGCTGCTATAGTCTCTCTCTCTCTCTCTCATTGGGTGTGCATGCAGCTGCTATAGTCTCTCTCTCTCTCTCTCTCTCTCTGTGTGTGTGTGCATATGAGAGAGAGAGAGAGAAAGAGAAAGAGAGAGAGATTTAAAATTGTAAGTATAGCTAGGAGTGGTGGTTCACACCTTAAATCCCAGTACTTGGGAGGCAGAGGCAGGTGAATCTCTGTGAGTTCCACACCAGCCTGGCCTAGCCATGTGCCTAGCATGTTCCAGAACAGCCAGAGCTACATAATGAGACCTTATCTTGATAAAACAAGCACAAACAAACAAGTAAAAAGAAAATGATAGGTGTGGTCCCCTCTTGTGCTCTCTTCTATTGCTATGTGATGGTGTAGCTATAAGACCCTCACCAGACTTCTAGAAATATAAGCTAGTGCTTTTCAACTGATTATAGTTACCTGGTCCCAGGAGCTCCATTATAACAGAGCATAAAATAGACTAAGACAGAGACCATGTAGAATAAAGTCAGTATTCCCCATCCTCTCTTCCACGTGACTCAGCAGGAACTGTTCCTAAAAATGGCATGCAAACACCCTTCTCTTTCTTTATCTCTTCCACTTTGTTCCCTGGGTGCTAGGGACTGGATACACTTTGAGTGTGTGTTTCATGTGTAGGAAGCTCAGTCCTCAGTATGGTCTCTGGAAGAACTCTAGCCAGCTCACAGACACGACTCTGACAGGCCTTGCCCTTCTCCCCCAGTCCCTCTGTTCGTTAGCTTGCATCCTTAAAGCTGGCCACCAAGATCCATTTCCTTATTTGGTCACTTCCTCATCCTGAGGCTGACTACCTAGGTCCAGCTATCAAAGTATTGAAGCCCACCAATCAAAAGCCCCCTTTGGGCTGGAGAGATGACTTGGTGGTTAAGAGTACCGACTGCTCTTCCAGAAGATCGGAATTCCAATTTTCAACAACCACATGGTGGCTTATAGCCATTTGTCATGGGACCTGATGTTCTCTTCTGGTGTCTGAAGACGGCTATAGTGTACTCATATACATAAAATAAATAAATAAATCTTTTTCTAGAAAAAGTTCCCTTTGGCTCACCTAATCAATATGTCCAATTAAAACACAGGGTTTCCCATTTTACCTTTATAAATGGCCATTTGCTTATAGGTCATGACTGTCTCCTCTCTATCCAGAGACAGTCCTTTGTCCCTGGGTAACAAATGACCTTCCCCCTCTCCTATGCCCCCTTTCTCCTCTCTCCTGTGTTCCCTTCCCTGTTTCCCTCTTCCTCTATCTCCCGTCTTTGTTCCTTATCTCTGCCCTCTGTCTTTCTGCGGCAAATACATGTCCTTTGTGCTGAGAACTTGGTCTTGGGGTGCCTTGGGGTGTCTTGAGATGACTCCATGGTTCTCTTTGGCCTTGTTGGAATGTAGTGGAATCTTTAAGGGATAGAAATTAGAACAGTAATTAGGTCACTTGGTTGTGCTACTCTGAGAAGATATTAAAGTCATTCTTACTGTGCGTGCGCACACACACACAAACACACACACACACACAGCCCCCAGTAAGTTCACAACAGAATGGGTTGTAACAGAAGAACAAGAATGATTCTTTGTGATCTTTGGCCTCCTGTAATCCCCATGTGAGCTCTGCTTATTGTAAGCACTTCTATGATGATGTTCTCATGGTGGTGACCCAGCCGTAAGCCTTCGTGAGACCAAACCAATGGCATCATATACTCTTAGACTTGAAGCAACCAAAGTGATGAGATGGATAAGCCTCTTTTCTTGGCAATTACCCAAAGGCATTTTATTCTAGAAGAAAGAAAAAAGAAGCAAGACATCTAGAAAGAAGACACAGTCTGGGAGAGCTGAAATGAACTTGGCCCCTGAGGATTTAGTGGAATGCAGCCATCAACTTAGGTCTGGACTGTGTGTTTCCGATTTATACATGGGATCAAAATAAACCACTAATATTTCTGGTTTCTGCTTATTTGCCATCAAATGTAATACCCATCGAGAAGAGTATATGATTACTTAGCTATATTTCAGTTAAGGAAAATGAAGACAGAGAGGCTAAGGGAGTGTACCAACATGCAGACAGTGCTCAGCACAAGTGGATTCACTCCCATGACCATGCCACAGATTGATGCTCTTCAACACTGAGCCCTGCTATCTTCTCCAAAATGGCTAGAAAACTCCATAGCCTGGACCCACTGCTAGATGGGTCCCATTCCAAGATGAACACGTCGCTCTAAGGGACAGCTTTGAACTTGAATGAGCACAGGAAATCTGCCTAGTATTTTCAGAGTGTTACCCAGGTAAAGAACCAACATTCCCATGAGTACCTACTACCCAATTAAGATCAGCCATCGTTTAACATATACTTTCAATGTAAGCAAATTTGACAAATGTTCACTAAAGAACAATTGCTCAAATTGTTAAGTTAAACTCTGTGGGAGCTTTGAAAAGGAGGCCAGCCCCTCTCCCAGCTGGTTTAAAAGCCAGTCAGATCCCCAAAGACATGGCTTGCCAGCTTATCTCAGAATTTAGAGATCAGGCCTCGGCATCATGGATTTGCTTGCACAGTCTTGCACAGTCGATGGTCATAGCTGCATCTCGTTCTTGCCTGTTTGTCAAGAAATATCTGCAGAGGAACTGAAACAAAAACGTGAGGTCACGCAAGACTGGGGCAGAGCTTGACTTCTGTTTCCTTCTCCTTTACGTCAATCCTCGAGACGCACTCTTCTCCCCATGACAGTCTAAACCCACCACTTTTCCCATGAACAAGCTTAACCCTCCACCAGGTACTATGACGGTGCTCAGTGAGCACTGCCAATCTGATCCCACCATCCCTGGAGTCATAAAGGGTTTCTGAGGCATGATAGTGTGGCAAGGCTATTCAGATATGTTAGGAATTTAGATGACCCGTGACTTTATTTGGCAGGATCCTCTTAAACGGTAGAAACTCAGGCACGAAAGTGTCCGAAAAAATAAGGATTCTGGGAAGTCAAGATGAGCCTGGAAGTAGAAATAAAACCCAAGGAAAACTACTATTTTCCCTTAGGAGAGCGAGCGAGAACAAGATTGGGTGTGACCCAAAAGTGGTCAGGAGGCGGGGTAGTGAGAGGTGCCACTCACAACTACATACACACACAAGAGCAGAGATGTCCTCCAGATTCTCCACGGGGAGCTCTTATCCTTCAGAAACTCTAAAGGAGGTTGTCTAATTAAAGATGTGAGCCAAGGGGTCAGATCAGAGCCAATTCTGAGGAAGTAAAGCCAGCAACGTCTTTAAGGGTGCACAGGGACACTAAGAGAAATGCAGATGGTCCCTAGGCGAAAAGTTCAAGGGCTGCCTTGTGGAAACCAGAGAATGAGTGAGAAAAAATCATATTTAATTGTTACAAATTTTGAAGCAATGGTTAAATTGACCCTTTAAATGGTCATAAAATATTCACTAATTCCCTATACTGTTTGGGTACCACAAGTAGACCATTGTGTGTTTAATCTCTTATAGCCAGCAAATATTTTTAATATTTATTTTTATTATTTTTATTTGAGAGATAGAGTGTGTGTGTGTGTGTGTGTGTGTGTGTGTGTGTGCAAATGGGTTCACATGAAATTGTGTTTGTGCATGTGAGTGCAGTGCTGCAGAGGCCAGAAGAAGGCACTGGAATTATAGGTGGTTGTGAGCTGCCTGAACATGCCTGAACATGCTGGGAACTGAGTTTGTGTTCTCTGGTTAACAAAATGAGTTCTGTCAGTCACTGAGTGAGCGCTCTAGCCCTACAAATATTTTTTCTTTTGAATTTTTGATTTTGTGTTTATTTATATAATTTGTGTGTATGTTTGTGTGTGTTTTGCTACAAATGTCTGCATACCACTTGCATGCCTGATGCCCAGTAAGTCAGATTCCCCTAGAAGTAGAGACTGTTGTGAGCCAACATATAAGTGCTGGGAACTGAATCTGAGTCCTCTGGAAGAATAGCTAGTGTTCTTAATTGCTAAGCCATCTCTCCATCCCCATATTTTTTTTTTTTTTTTGCACAGCACATAAAGCTCACTGCAGTAGTCTCTGAGTTCTGTCTCTATAACTTCATAGGAATCCAGGAGTGAGGGACACTAGTCCATCTTGTGTATAGAAAAACACCCTGACTAGATAATGTAGCATCACTCCACGTTGACTGTCCAGTAAGTGATTTTTAGACACTGTCACAATTCTCTGTGAGACGGGCTCTATAACCAGTCAGAGGCAAACAACCCCAAACCTGAAGGTGCTTGCCTAATTTCATGTTCCCTGTAAGTGCAGAACAGCCGCCACACCTGAATCCGGCTCTGGGGGCGGCAGCTTCCTGTGTCAGGTACAAAGAAAGGCGCTGCTTTAGACCCAGCTCCCAGACCGTGCCTGCATTTCATATTTACTGCAGTGTCAGGAGGGCCTCATCCATCCTATGTGGCTCGCTCTCTCTCAGATGGGAGGAAAATGGCCCGCCTGTGGCTGGTAGCTCAGCTTAAGCTTGGAAACTGTGCCCAAGCCAGTGCTGTTTCTTCTACCCAGGGATGCATGGGTTTCAAAGAAGTCACTTGCCCTCCAGCTCCCAATTCCATTGGTATAGGTATGAAGAGTGCCCGAGGGCACTGCAGGGACCTGGTTGGGGAAGGGGGGAGGGGGCAGGGTGTGAACAATTTCTAAAATTGCATCAAAGGAGCCAGATCTGTATTTTAGCCTGAATCTCAAGAAACAAAGGAACCAGTGACACCCTGACCTTTAACCAAGGCTGCAGAATATCCTCTCATCCACAGACCAAGTTCCAGGGAAGTGGCTTTAGATGGTGGAACACATTCTAAGAATCTGGCACTTGCTTTCAACAACACAGTGACCAGTTCAGTCATTGAGCCCCAGAAGATCAGGGGAATCCCTTGCTGACTCAGCCTGCCCTGCCCAGCCAGAGTCTACATCCTCCTAAAACCCTAGTTCCTCTGCCTCCTCCGCCATACTCACGGTTCTGGATGGTGATCTTGCGTTGCCGGTAATCCACCCCCAGCACGGGCTCACTCTGCCCACGCCGCTGGGCCACGATGCGAACTTCCCTCTGATTGTCACTACAGTCATTGGAGGGGTCCTGGCCCAGGGACAACGCGGCCTGGTATGCTGAGAAAAGAGCACCAAGTCACTCAGCATTCAGATTCCGCGAGTCAGGTGTAGGATCTGAGCTAACAAGTCCTAGCTGACCACTAACCGGCTGACCGCCAGGAACTCCACTCTCATCACAATGAGCCTCCAAGCCCTTTGACTGCCCAGTTTCCAAAGCCTGTCTGCATTATTTACAAAACGCCCACGCCCAGCTTCTGTTCCAGTGGGGGTTCACTCTCCCAACCTTCACAACAGAGAACTCAAAGCTGTTAAATCTACCAGGTGACCAATACTACCCGCTTGTTCCCTTAACCCGGAAGAATCAATGCCTGAGTTTGGAAAGATTCCTTTCATGCTAACATCAGACTGAGTGAGGAGACTCGGTGAGATTTTTGGGGGGTTATGTCCAGTCATACTGTAAAGCTTGAGTTGCTGGAGCCACAGTTGTGCCCTTCCTTCCTTTGCTTCATCTGAGAATGCCCACTTCCTTCCCCCCAAGCAGGCTGCCTTCTTGTTTGTACCCTCAAACTCTCTATAGGTTTAATCATTCCCAGGCTGACTGTGGGGCTCCAGGTTCCTCTGATGCCGGAAAGAGGCTAGAAACGAGCATCTGGGAAGGACAGCCTGGGGACAAGAGCCAAGGTAGCCCTTACTGAGCAGCGGGACTTGGTTGGCTAAAGTTAAGGAGGAGCTGTTTATCACAGTCGTCTGAGATGTCCAAGGTCTGTCTGGAGGCAGAGAGCTCTCCCCTACCCAAAGTGTGACAGCGAGCTGGGGTCTTCCAAACAATGGCCGCTGACTTGAGGTCCCACATGTCTCAGAGCTGGTCTGTATGAGGAATATATAGGAAGGATACAGGCTAGGTCCTTTATGTCTGAGCTGCCTGAAATAATTTTAGGACAACATGGGGTAAACAAACTGACATTTGGCCTTGAACAACTCGTTGTGCAACCTGGGTTCAGTTTATCTGAAAAATAAAGTGACCCAGCAGGTTCTTCTCAGGATGACAATTAGTGATCTGTAACAACCCCTAGACCCTGATGATAGGCCACAGATGCCTGGGACCATGGGCAGAACAAGGGGGGGGGGCTACTCACAGGCAGAGAAGTAGTCAAAGATGGGATCCTTGCAGAAGGACTTGAAGCGCCATGTCACAACCACGTCCTGGAGCTGGGCAGAGGTGGTGTAGTCACACTTGAGTGTAACGGAGGCAAACAGAGTAACATAGCGTTCTGTGTGCTGGACCGTGACCAGCAAGGACAGACACCCTGGAGGTAAGAGCAGGAGACAATGCTAAAGGTGACCTACTTTTGTTTGTTCTTGAGTAATAAAAGCCATGCAAATGAACAAAAGCTGCCCTGCAGCCTAGCATTGGCTGGGAGCTCAAAGACATAGGCTCCAGTGAGGAGCATACTGAAGAAAAGGGCCCTAAGTACCAGGAGGTGTGGGGGAAGGGCGATGGGGGGTGGGGGGAATCAGGGAAACTTCCCAGAACTCACAGTCCACTAACACACCCAGCACCAGTCCAACAACAGCAACCACACACCCATAGCAATAAAAGAACTGTATTTAAATAAGGCCACAGTTGAAGTAGTGATCCAGTTAAAACCAGTTTTCCCCCTGTCCCTTCTCTTCCAAAAGTGGTGTTTCCCTTTTGTGGCCAGGCTCAGGTAGTACAACCATTTCTTCCCAGAATTACAGCTAGGTGGGTCTACATTGTGAGACCTGTCTTAGGAGAGGGAGGGAGGGAAGGAGGGAGGGAGGGAGGGAGGGAAGGAGGGAGGGAAGAAAAGGGAAAAAATAGATTCTCAGTTTCCTAAAAGTCAGACTATTATCTGATTAAGTGGTTCCCATTCTGTGGGTCATGACTTCTGGGAATACACTGATATTTATTTACATTTTGATTCATAACAGTAGCCAAATTATAGTTTGACTAGGAGCTAGGTGACACAGAGGCACCAGATGGAATGGTAGAGTGGTAAGAGAACCGTCCACAGCCAGCATATTAGAATGCTTCAAGGTTTCATTAGAAGGAGTTCTTCCCTGGAAGGTGGGAGTTAGTGTACTTAAGGCTGTCCAGAGTTTCCAGTGCAATAGGACTTAGGAGAGGCCCAAAAAGTTACATTTCAAACAGATTTCCATGAGAACAATAAGAAAAGCTATGTCCGGGAGATATGGAAGCGGTTGTGCTGGTGGGGGGGGGGGGACTTTGAGAACAGCTGGAATAGGCTACCTGTTAAAGGTTACTTCTCCAGGCTCTGGATTCAGACACAAATCATGCCTAGTTATTCACTCCGACACTAGAGGAACTTCTTGTCTAGTTTCTCTTTCCTCAGCTATGGAGTGGGATCATGATAGCATCCTGCATCTGGAAACCCCCAAATCTGAAATGTTCTGGAAGCCTAACTTCGCTTTTCTTTTTTGTCATGTATATGTGTGGTGTGTGGTGTGAAAATCTGTGGACTCCATGTAGAGGAGAGCTGTCTTGTCTATTCCTCTCTGCCATGTCACCTTATTCCCTTGAGACAGGGCCTCTCACTATCCCTAGCACTCAACAAAGCCCAGCAAAAGTCTCCATCCTCCCCAGTTCTGGGGTTCCGAGTACATGGCCACACCTAGTTTTTACATGGATGCTGGAAATCTGAGCCCAGGTCTTCATGCTTGTACAATCAACTCTCTTGCCCACTGAACCAACTCCCCAGCACCCGTAAAATTTTTCTGAGTGACAACATGACACCCAAAGCATTTTCTTTAATTCTAGAACATCTCAGAGTTCACATTTTCAGATTCAGGATATTTAGCTAACTAAGACTACACAAACTTCCCCAAATTTGAAATCCCCAGTCTGAAACTCTTCTCATCCCAGGCACTGTAGATAAGAGATACTCTACCAGCACTGACTTTACCATGTCCTTGCAGAAGGCCAGTCAGGGACTCTACTGTTCATGCTGCCTTCTTGCTCTCTCTAGCAAAGCTCTTTCAGTAGAGCCTTCCTTTCTGACTGAGCCATCCCTTTTTAGAGGGCAGCTAACTGATCTTAACATCATCATCATCACCACCACCATCACTTCCACCATCCTCCTCCTCATCACCACCATCACCATCAGGGAAGGCCAGTGTGGGATGAGATGAATACTCTGAGGATTTGGTTTTCTCCTTCCACCTTTCTGTGGGTTCCTGAGATAGAATTTCACAGGGTTGCACTCAGGGTTCTTTAGGGTTGCATTGTCAACCGGCAAGCCTGTTTTCATTGAACCATCCCCCAGGCACCTGGATGGGCCTTTTTTTTCTCCTTCTTAAGAACATCACTGTTTTATTCAATTCTACATTGTATACTAGCTTGTGCCATGTAATGACATCTTACATATAGTCAGTAGTATGCGTATTATCATGTTTAGAAAACTGAGATATTTTATCATGGTAGCAAATGATGTACAAACTTCCAAATGCAGCTTACTGCCATGTGCAGCAGACACTATGTCCGAGTAGAAACAGCCGTTTATGAAGGAGAGGCTACTGGGAGTTAGCTCTATAACTTGACTTTCCACAAAAGACTCAAAGGTCAAGATCTGGACCTAACAGTGGGTTTTCAGGTGAACAGAACATCTCTGACCCTGGAAGAATCTGAGACTCACATCGCAGCACAATTCTGCACTGAACACTTCATCTTTGGCCAAGGGTCTCCTAAGAGGCCCCAGCCTAGCTAACGATGCATTTCTCACATCTCTGAGGAGACAGCAGAACACTGCTCAGGGCAGGCTCTGCCACTCAGGTATGACCTGGCCAGTCTGTGTTACCACCCTTTGACATTTGTGGCGAAAGCTGTGTATGAAGACTGTGCAGAAGCAAAAACTGTCAGCCAAACCTAAAGACTCCGGTAGGTTTTTAGACCACATATCAGAAGCAGGGAGAGGGTGGGTCAGGGGTGGGCTGCTGCTTCAGGGAGGAAGGAAATGAAGGAGCTAAGCTTCTTTTCTGGAAGGTTTGCTGTTTAGGGAACCAATCAGGCTGGAACCTACGGGAGCCAGGTAATTAGGCAGGACAGGTGGTGAGTGGGTTATGGGCATATGGGGTGGAGTCAGGACACATCTATCTTCTAGTTCAAGGATACTTACTGATGGCATCCCAGAAGAACAGAAGACCATGGGGGGAGGGAGAGGGTGTGCTCAGCTGTATTACTCAACCGTGAATGGAAAGAAAGAACATTTTCAGAATAAACCTTCAAGAGTTTGGTAGGAAAGAACCCCCGGCCTTGCCAGCTGCAGGATTCTGAGAACTCGGGCCGGCAGAATAGAAACGCTATGGCCTTAAGTGGAAGACGACACAATGCTATTCTTACATTTACATAAAATGAGCCCTGCTTCTCCTTCCTCAAGGCTGTGACCCAAAAGTTCTAAACAAACCCTTTGGCTTTGCAGGGCACCTTCCAATGTTCTCTCTCACACACAAAGACCTACTATCCTGGAAGAAGCGCGTGGACAACAAGTGGACTGGTGGCTTGCTACGGTCACTCTGAGGGGCGCAGGGTCAGGGTTCTCTCCCCGTAGAGCATTCTTGATGTACTTCCTTCGGTTAGAAGAAGAGGCGCTGGCAATCCCTAACTTCTCTATTTGGCTGAAGGGTAATTTGGTAGGGTGCAGTTCACTCAAGTTCCAGTTAGCTTTTTGTGCAAAGACAGAGCACTAGAGAGAGGAGAATGTGTGTTTGCTGAGGGTCAGGAAAGGGAATTTGGTTGCAGCCAGAAGGTGCTCTGGGGAGAACTTTGAAGAATACCGACTCTAAAACCCCTGGAGGTAGAAGAATGGGATCATGGGTGATGGCCTTGATTACCAAATGCACATCTAGCTCCTCTTACTTGAAAGCCCTTATTATGGACAAGCCATAGCTGGAGTGACCGAATCACCTTTACCAACGTCAGTGATGGCTTTGTTGCCTGGGGGACCGAGCCTCTCTATCTCTTCATCCTTTTGTCTCAAGACTTAAAGCATTTCAGATCTTCACAGGTTCTGAGCATTAGCCTCATTTGCGCTTCCTCCTAGAGATCTACCAAGCCCACAGCACCCCAATCGGACCACAAGCCTTCACCTCAACTCTGACACACACCCACCCACCCAGGGATGGTAGGGAAGTTCAGGGAGAGGAGATACCAGAACACTCTTGTACCTCTCTGTACTAGGCACCCAGTGATGGATAAATCGTCTTTGTTTCTTGCGCTCACCTTCACGATAGGGATTAGCTTTGGTCATTCAGAGGGACAAAAGTTCAGAGGGTATTAAACCCAGACCCATGTACCTACCAGCACATATCTAATTAATAAGTATCAGTGTTGGAATAAAACTCAAAACTACCATGTCTCCTAAACAGGTAGAGCTCCTCTTCCAAAGTGGACATCAGGCACTAGACCCCTATGAGCAGTAGGAGTTTCCAGGCTGGGCAAGAAAGAAAGGAAGTAGTAATTAGTTCATCTCTAAAGTAAGATTGTTCCATCTGCCTTTTCTTTAGCTTCTGACTTTTACTCTGCAAAACAAACCACACGGGACATCCACAGAGATCCACACATGACAGAGATCCACACACGACAGAGATCCACCCACAACAGAGATCCACACACGAGGCTTTTTAGGGTGAGACCTGAACAACAAGCAGGATCTGGGCTGGGAAAGTTTAAATTCAAATGAGAAATTTTCTGATTATGGATGGCCTGGTTACCTGTTGCTGTTGTCAAATTTAGCACTGAAACCTTTCAAATCTTTGTTTGTTTGTTTGTTTGTCTGTTTTTGGTTTTTTTTTTTGTTTTGTTTTGTTAAGACAGTGTTTCTCTGTGGTATAGCCATGACTGTCCTAGAACTTGCTTCATAGACTAAGGCCACAAATTTGCAGAGATTTACCTGCCTCTGCCCCCTGAGTGCTGAGATTAAAGGCGTGTGCTACCACACCCGGCTAAGTTTTCAAATTCTTGACTTCCTTTCATACTGGGACCCTTCCTATGCCCAGTCTGTCACCTAATGCTCAACTGTCTCTGTCATTTTCTCTTGAAAACTTTAAAGTTTAGGGACTCGTTGCCTTTATTCCAAACCTAACGCACCCTCTCTCCATTCTAGAGATCTGATGCATTATTTCTAAGCTATGGGAAATCAGACAATGGCAGTATCTGCTTCAGATTAGAATGATAAATGTCCTTAATAAGCAAAGAGCTCAGCGTGTATCCTTTGGATTTATTTCATCTGAATTAAGAGTTTAATGTCAACCAAGACCAGAATGTTAAAGGAAATCCTCTAGAACGAATTGAAATTATACAAACGTAAGCTATCATGATAGTCTCTGCCTTTGCAAAAGCAGTGGGTAGATTGAATGCTTTACAGCTCCATATACCCCGGCAAACCCATTTGCAGTTTGCCTTTTCTGTGAAAGAGGAAGGGAGCGGAGAGACCTGTCATTTAAGGGTAGAATGGAAACTTCAGATGAGCTATGAGAACACATGGGAAGGAGGGAAGGGGACGGGGGTTCTTCGTTTCCCGCCACCAGGTACTTTCCGAGACCATTTTGCTGTGCCAAGTGGGGACTGCCGTCTACCCTAAAGTAAGAGGAAAGCAGACCGGTGAAGGCACAGTATCTCACCAGCCAAATGCCATATATTCCCAAGTGCATGCAGAACATGCAATAGTTCTTAATTCAGTGTGGTACCAAATGGGAAAAGAGGTTACAGTTTCTAAATGATGCCATCCATATAGAATAGAGATGCCATTTTTTTCTTTGAATCCAGACTTTACGGTAGGGGTTGGGGAGGGGGGCGGGGCCAGATGGTATTTCCCCTTCCACCCCATGTAAAGTTCTGCTCGAAGGACATAAGCTATTGTTTTGTATGTACTTGGGATGTCCCAAAGTGCCCATGTGTTAAAGGCTGACTCCTGAGACGGTGAAAACTCCAAGGAGAGGAAGTGAAGGTTCCCCACCACTTGGCCATGCTCTCAGAGAGGACAGACTAAGGGATGCTCGTCTTCCTCTCTTCCGATCCATCTCACTGCCAGGGGCCGATTTACTTGGTTCCATCACAGTTGCACCTCAATCCCCAAAGCAAGCCTGAGCTGGAACCTCCAAGCCTGTAAGCCAGTGCAAGCGTTTTCCCTTCCCAAGCCGAGTTTCTTTTGTAACAGCGATGCCAAGTTGACCCACACAAGGTAGTCAACAGGGACACAGAGCCCAGCTAGGGAGTATAAGGCCTGGTGGCCCACTGATGGGAGTCTGGTCACTTGAGGGTTTGCACATGCTACAAGCACCTCAGCTCCACTCAGCAGGTTAACAAACAGCGCACTGGCTCAATCTTATCAGAGTTTATGTCGGAGCAAGCAATCTCCGTAAGTGTATTTGCCGTCAGTACTCTGCTACATTCCCCGAGATAACAGAGCAAATATGACAGAAGTTGAAAGGAAAGGGGCCAGCAATGAGCAGTGAACGGGAAGGGACAGGGGACAGTGGGAGAGAAGTGTAGGTGAGGAAGGTGGGTGGAGGAGGAATTAGGTCCACTCATGCAGAGCTGGGCTCGGGGAGGTGAATCAGGCATCACTGAGGACGTCAAAGGAGACCGAGCATCTCCTGAGCTCTCTAACTCAGTACTTGGTGCTTTGTTATCACACGTTATCTCCTTCTACCTCTGAAGAAAAGCAAAAGACAATTGAAGTTCTTTTTTTTAAATTTTTCTCAAGTTTATCAATGACAGTCCTCAAAGGACTGGCCTCTGTTTACGGCACACAGCTAGTGAAGCCCAAAGGTACATTTTAACAGAAACCTCCTAAAGTTCTAAGCTCTGCACTGTCCTTATTATACTATCCTAGTTTCCAGATAGGTTTTCAAGAATGGTTGAGATGTAACCTTTGGAGGAATATTCTCAGGGCTAGGGAGATGGGTCTGTGGGTAAGAGCACTTGCTGTTTGCCCAGAGTCTAGTTCTCAGCATCCACTTTGGGTGAATCATAACACCCATAACTCTAGCTCCAGGGGATATGATACCCTCTTCTGGCTTTCACTGCTGCCCAGACACATGGGAGCATACATATACAGACACACAAATAAAAATTAACTGTTAAAGAAAAAGCATTCTCAAATTTAAAAGGCATTCACAGACTTATTCTAACCATTGCACATAGAATTTCTGTTTATTTTGTTTATTGATCTAAAATAAACAAGAAGCTTGAAGCAACACAAAGGGTCAAAGTAAAAATGTCCCTCCCTGCCTGCGGTTAATTTCACTGGGTGGAGGTGTCACCGTTAATAGTCTGGTGTGCATTCTTCCACATCTTTCCCTCACTATTTAATATGTACAATGATTAGCAACTTTGTTTTATCTTTAAATGGCTGAAATACTCCATGTAAGTATCTACAGATCTATTTGTTCCCAGTGACCACATGAAAATCACTCCGGGAAGTATAACTTATTACAAATTTTCCTAACAATAGGAGTTTGGGTTGCTTTTGATTTTTCACTATTAGAAACAAGAATGCTGTGAATTATTGGAATGTATATTTTAATGTAACTATCTGTTTATCTGCATTTTTTTTATTTCATAGTGTTTGCCCAGTCAGAGGAAATAAACTTTTTATGTTGTAATAGCTACTTCATAAATTAAATTTATAGTCCCATAAACAGTAAATGACAATATTGTGCTTTCCACAACCTTTCTGAAAGGGGAAACTTGCAATCTTTAAAAAAAAAATAGGGGGAAAATTTTTTTTAAGGTACCCACTCAGGTAACTTGAACTTGACATCCCATCGGCTTCTAGTGGGAAAGGACAAGACTTGTTTGAGGGGCACACACTTGGAGTTTCCCAAAGTCATCTGCCCAGGTTGGTGATTCATGTCCCCACACACTAATCTCAGAGCATATGCAAATTTGGGCCCCAGCAGAATGCACACATACATTTATTTTTGAGTGCTTACTCTGAGCCAGACAGTGTTCCAGAAGACAAGGTCTGTGCTCTGAGAACTTACCCTCTTGGTGGGGTCTCAGTGATAAGCAATAAACCATGCAGATGAAATATCTACCATGAACAAGTCTGGCAGGGTTTTCAGAACCCACCATGCTTGGAGGCCACTGTAGACAAAGGGACTGGCAGATCCATGTTCCAAATGCTCCTAATGGCTCCTCTTTGATGTTTCAAATTCTAAATCAAGCCCAAGTCCTAAATCCAGATCCTCTGTAGAAACATGGGCTTCTTTCATGCTCCATTTAGTGGATGACCAAGACCAAAACCCTTAACATCTCTTTCTCCTTCATTAGTCATATACAGCCTTGCCACACTGGGTTTACTTATCTCTTAAGTACCTCTGGGATCTCTGTTCTGCTTCACAGCCATCTCAGTACATCTTAGCCATCGCCTGCATATTGCCTTAGCTTAGCTGTTACGGTAAGTCTCTGTGGTTCCCACAATGTATGGATTCCACAGTGTTATTCATCTCCCAACTCAAACTCCTTAAGATCTTGCCATTGCTCTTAACAGCAACAACAACACATGCACTGGCACACACACACACACACACACACACACACACACACACACACACCTCTTCTCACCATGACCCATAAAACCATTCACATCCGGTCCTTCCCGGTGTTTGTCCACACTATGCTGTAGCCTTCTCTGCTCAGCCTCACTGGCACTTTTTTCCCCCTGCCTCACACTCACTGAGCTCCTATCTGATGATCTGGCATGTGCTACTCCTTTGATTTCAGATGATCACTCCTCAACTCAAAACATGTCTTTGGGGAAGGACTCCTGGTTGGAAAAAAAAAATCCAATCATTTTGTGCTCGCCTGGTACCCTAACCCAGGCTTTATAGCCTCAGTTCCAGTTCCGTGTCTGCATTAGTGTGTACTTTCCTTACAGCATATGAATCCTGGGAGCCAGGACCATGACTGCTTTTTTTTTTTTTTTTTGCCAGTGCAGAAGCCTCATATAAAATGATGCATTATGTGTACGCTGGTTAAAAGAAAACGAATTAACTCAATACAGGCTAAATTGCTTGGAACAAATGTTTCATCTTTTAAAAGTTTACAAAAAAAAAAAAGTCAGAGTTAATCATTAGTAATATAACCATACAAAAGACACAGTGTCTGGTACTGGGGTATACTAAGTCAGATTCCTATCAGTAAAGAGATAAGGCTGCCTGTTAGTGAGCCCTGACATTAGAGAGTCTTGAATTTTATGGAGTTTATAAGCCATGGGAAGCTTCTTGAATGGAGGGTTAAAGTGAATGAGAAAAAAAGGTAGGCATGGCAGGCTGTCTGTCACTCCTTGAATGGAGGATGGCTGACAGCAAAGAGACAGTGGTCTGCAGGCAAGGAGCTGTGCAGACAGTGGGCTAGGGTGGCTATTGGCAACCAGAAAAATAAATAGATAGATAGATAGATAGATAGATAGATAGATAGATAGATAAATAAATAGAAAAAAGCCCGGAACTAAGCAGCAGAATGAGAAATGAACAAAGTATCGAAACTGCTGGTTGCTTGGCCCTCCCTCACCCACCAACATCTGGAAACTGAATAGACTGCAAGTAGAGATGGGATAATCTTTGTAATTCTGAAAGTGCACAATTTCTTCTTTCCTAAGGACTTCTGAACAAAATAAATTATTATGCTGAAACAAATCCAGGTAGAAGGTCCATTAATTACCCAACATTTTCACCCCGTTCCGTTGCATTTGGGACTAGAAGTTTAATTGGTATTTACTCAGGCACTGAGAGCTAGTCCCCTGCTCTAGTGTGCATCAGGTTTCAACTCCACCAAAACAACCTGCTCCACTCTGAGAAATGGGGAAGGAGCACGGTGCCAGCTGTCCTCTGGTGTCTCACTGTAACACACAGGGCTTCACTGCATCCAGACTCTCCATCTGTACTAACATCTGGATGGGGAGTGAGCTAAGAGGAGGTGAAATGATGTCTCCTGTGTGTAGCAGGGCATGGGAGCTCTGGAAGGGATTTCAGGAGCCCTCCAGGGGATGGGGACATTCCCAGTGGACACTTTCCCAGCACACACAACCTTTTCACCCCAAGAGGCTCCATGATACACCATATTGGGGATTTTGTAAGATTTCACTAGTTCTAAGTATGATCCGCCCCTCCACCCCAGCACCTATAGCAAATCACTGATGCTTTGTCTAAAGGTCTTGTTCCCCATGTCAGCTGTAGGATTTCCCAAATTGTAAGAATATGGCTGGATAGCTGATGGTTCTGTAAAGTAGTCATTCAACTCTTCTACAAGTGGGGCATAGAAACAGTAGCCTTTAATCCCAGCACTCTGAAGGCAGAGGCAGGTGGATCTCTTTGAGGACAGCCTAGTTTACACAGAGAGCTCCAAGACAGCCAGGGCTATATAGAGAGACCTTGTCTCAACAAACAAACAAACAAACAAACACAAAACAAAATAAACCAAAAAAAAATCAAAACAAAAAACCTTTTTACAAAAGCACAAATGACAGGAACTCCTTTAGGCATGAGAGGGAAGCTGAACTTGGCTCTAAAAATGAACTCAGAGAATGGACGAAAGAAAGAGGACTATGAGACAACGCTGCTGAATGGCTACCATGCTTATTTTACTCTCGCTTAATATTTTTACTTTAGGGAACAAGAATTGAGATATCGTTTATGTGATTAAAAAAAATTCTTCCTAAAAATGACTTCTAAGAATAGCAAAAGATCCCACAACTGGCAAGTGATCTTTTACAGAGCTCAGGGCCCGGTGACGGGAACTTCACAAGACTCCCTGACCTTAGTTAGCACCTCCTTCTGGAACTTCACAATTCTATCACTGGTCTGCACGGCACAACTGTGGAAACTCAGATGCTAATCAGGGGCTTGGCTTGACGCTTCTCAAACGAGCAAAATGGAACAAGTTGCTAGACCACAAAGGAACTCACTTAACAGCAGGGTTTTCCAATAAGCTGAAGAGCAGCTATTGCAATTGGAATCGCTGGTCTTCAGAAAACTAAAGGTTTCCTAGTCAACAGCTTTTACGTGGCGATTATCGCCTCTGAGTTTTAACATCAACAATGCTTCATGCTAATTATCATTTTATCTGACACAGTCCCAGAACTTTGTGAACCTTTTGTTTCTATCTTATAACCCTTACATATGTATGCACGCTGCTGTACTGTCACTACATCAAGTAACACACATATGTCCTGTGACTGTAAGTTGTGGGAGAGTTTTTGATAAGCATCGTTTTCGTGAGATACCGAAGACAAGTAAAGTCTCCGCAGTTTTATCTGAAGAGGTATTTTGTGATGTTTAGTTTAAAAATAAGGAAAAGGGTAAAGGCTGGGGGAATGGGCTCATTCCTAGGATTTCTTGAAGTGGGTGCCATGCCATAGCTACTGTGTTTGAATGGAAGCCACCCAAAAAGAGATGGTCTGGCTGGGTGTATGGGCAGCAGTGGTGGGAAGGAATAAATTTACATATTTTTCTTGATGAAAAGAGTTGAAGCAACTCACCCAAAGTTATGAGTATTAAGAGGCAGAGTCTGAATTCTAACTTCTCAGTCACGGCTATAGCTTGGGCTTGGAGTGTTTCCCAAAAGCCCAAGTGTTAAAGATTTGGACCCAGTTTGGCACCATTGGAAGGTGCTAGAACCTTTAATAGATGGGGGTCTTGAGGAAGGTAATTGGAAAAGTGCCCTTAAGGGACATATTAGGACCCTGGTCCTATACTGTTGCCCTGTCTCTATTCCTCGCCACCTTGAGGAGGGAAGCCTCTTCTACCATGTGACCCTATGTGAATGCACTGCCTGACCACAGCCCCAAAAGCAATGAGGCCAACCAAACATGGACTGAGCCTTTCCTCTCTTCAACTTGATTGTCTCAGTTATTTTGTTACAGTAACAGGCATCTCACTGTTCCTTCAGTTTCCTAGCCACAGTAGAAGGGCAAGTTAGTTTCTTTAAGCTTAGCTTTAAATAATCTTGCTTGGGTCCAAATCATAGCTACCACTATCACCATGGTTAGGCCCTCCTTCATTCTGTACAAACAGTATATTGAGTACTTTCAAGTCTTTTAATTAATTCTTACAAAAAATGTATGAAATGATATTATTATCCATGTTTACTGCAGGCTTTATAGAGTTCAGTAAATTACCAGAGTCACACAGACATCAGTTATACAAACTCAAAAAAACATCATCTAGAGCAGCAGTTCTCCACCTTCCTAATGCTGCGACCCTTCAATACAGTTCCTCATGTTGTGTGGACCCCCGACCATAAAATTATCTCGTTGCTACTTCATAACTATAATTTTCTACTGTTATGAATCATAATATGAATATCAGTGTTTTTGATGGTCTTAGGCAACCCCTGTGAAAGGGTCATTTGATCGCCAAGAGAGTCTCAACCCACAGGCTGAGCACCACTGGTCTATAGAGCAGATGCAGTATTACTGATGGCAGTCCACATAGTCAGGGACACTATCTGTCCAAGTAGCTATTTCCCCTCAGAGTGCCAGGGTCTCAGTTTCTCATCTGTGAAATGAAAGTGAACCTGGATAAACACAGTAGACTTCACTTTCCACACTCTCATAAAAACACCGGCCAACTTCCACTTAGGGAAGACCAGGCTAGCACCACACCCTGTAATATTGTCTTGTCTCAGGGGCCTAGCTACTGTGCATGTAGTTGGGGCCATGCTTTTTGCAGTTAGCATGTTGAACACTCTAGTATATATTTGGCTATAGTGGCTGTATTTTTTTAATGCCCATTGAAAATGTTCAAACAGACAAACAAACAAATAAACAAACAAAAACTGGACAGTTTAAAATATTTAAGGCACCAGGGTTTATAGCCTGACAGGTTCTTCATCTGTGGGTGTTCTTGTTCTGTCTAGAAGGCTGACTGCTCCATCAGAAGTCCCAGGTTGGGAAACAGGATGTCAGGGGCTGATGGAAGCAGACCTCTATTTTCCTAAGGCAGCTCAAACAGAAATTTTGTCCCCAGCTGCCACAGACTTGGAGAAGAAAAATTCAACACACTGGAGAAAAGACTGTAGATAACTCCAGAATTCTTACAAATTTGCACTTAGGGTCTAAGCCGGTTAACTATTCTGGTGGCGTTTGAGTACCTAAACCCAAACGAGGCTTCGTATGCTTCTTGTCCACTGTGTACGTTCGGCATCTAGTTGTTAGCTTTAGACAACTTATAAAGCCTCCATCTGGCCGAACAAGTTGAAAGCCAGCCTGCCACAGGAATGCTGCCTTTTCTCGGTTCCCTACCCTTTTGCAACCCTCCCTCCTTTTATTCCCAACATTAAGCTCTGGTAGACTCTAGTTTCCGTGAGATTTGATTACATCTGAGCAACTCTCTAGCTCATAGAAAGGGAATTCTGCCGCCATTTTCATATTACATCTACCCGAATGATCCATAGAAGCTTCCAATTGGTCGACAAGCAAACTGATACTCCCAAAGGGGAGCAAGTGGGAAGTGAGCCGGTATAAAACTGGGTGGACCGTCCAAAGGAAATGAAAATTCTTGTTTGCAGAGTCACAGCTACAGGCTAATGTGAACAGAACCCAGACAGCCTTACCTTCTCTCTCCTTTCCTATTCAGCCTCACTCACAGACAAGACCTTTGCCCTGTTTCCAAGTGGTACCTTAAGACATTCATATTCCGAGTGAGACCCTTAGGGTGGAGGTAGAAAGAAAGGTGCAGGACAGCTGCGGGGGGGGGGGGGGCGGATAACAAGGAGGTGGACACAAAAAGGAGGAAAATGACAAATGACAGGTGCTAGCGGATGGCCTGTAAAAGAGACTCGAAATTATGCCCAACACTTCTTCATACACTACAGACGCAATCTAATTTGTCAGGAAAGAATAAAGGCACTCGGGACCAAAATGGTTGTCGTCGTCGCATCTACACTGTGAAAGCAAGTTCGACACAGGGTAGGGGACCGGGAAAGGGGAATTAAGAAGTTGAAGAATGGTGATTTCGCCTCTATCGATTCGGTTTTAGCCATCAAGCATCTAACAACACCTGTTGGAGCGTAAATCCAAAGGCTGAGGTTTCTTTTCTGTTGCATCTGTTTCCGAAGGCCCTGGGCTAATAGAGGAAGAAAACAACAGGTTCCCACTGACACTCGATCAGGCCCCTGCACCTCCCGGTGCACCGCCCCGCGGGTGGCCGGCTCTGCAGGGCCAGGCAAATGGCTTCCTGTCTCGCGTGGCCCCGGATGGGACTCCCCCTTTTTTTCAGGGCTCACCTGCTGGGAGCCAGGTGAAGAGGAGCAGGCCAGCAGCGAGCAGCCCGCAGCCCATGCTGGCCCCCCTCGCTGGCTACAGAGGCTCAAGGGCCCCGGGGAGCTGTGTCTTTCCTCATCAGCCGCCGGCCGGGGTCACGCATCTCCGAGGAGCCCGTAGGTCGGGCTATGCGACGGGAGCGTCCCCTCTGGTCCCCACAGGTACGGCCCAGCCCACCCGCACCTGAGGCTCTCTGAGCTCCGCCCCAGCCCAGGGCTGTCTCGGCTTCCTGCTCCGCCCCAGCTTGGGGACCGCAAGCCTCCGCCCTACCTGTCACGGGCTGCCAGGTGACCCATCTCTTCAGGAAACAGAGCTTCTAGCCCTCTCCGCCTGCGCGCGGAGAAACTTGTCACTGGCTCCCCTAAGTTTTAAATCACCCTCACCCCTTGCAATTCTTTCCTGGTTCTAGAATTACGTGGCTGCAACTTCTTAGGGAGTAGTATTTCTCGTGGTGCACCTCTCTGTCTCTCTCTGTCTCTCTGTCTCTCTGTCTCTCTGTCTCTCTCTGTCTCTGTCTCTGTCTCTGTCTCTCTCTTTCTCACACACACACACAAACACTGAAAATACACTTCTGTACACTTCTGATGTTTATAGCTAATGTCTTCTTGTCTTTCTTTATTCAAACTAAAGATTCTAAAAACTAGAGTGGAACCAGAGACCACAAATTTATTTTTCCACACTTATAAAATGAACACGTGCCCACAGGAAAATAGGGAAAGTGTAATGGAAAAAGAAAGACCCTTTCTCACTGTACATAGATTCAGTTAGTGGTGATTTATTTTCCCACCCATCTTTATGTATGTTTTCCACCCATCTTTCCTCATAGCTCAGCAACCATGCATAGATCTCAGGTTTAGACCTGAGATCAAGGTTTAGACCTTTGACCCAGTGAGGGCAACTAGTTCTCTTAGCCACCATACCCAGTCTCTAGTGTTCCTTTGCAGGAAGTGAGTGGGGCCATGGGAATTTATAACTACTAAAAGAAAGGGGGGGGAAGGCAAATTGGCCTTATCAAACCAATCAAGACATTAACTTGGAAAGTCACGTATATTCTGGGCAATGTAAATAGACAGCAAGGCAGTTTACACACCCTTTCCTGATAGGGGTTTTCATTGTCTGCTATATTCTCCTGTAAGAAGATTGTCCTTCCTTTCACCTCTCCCACCTCCAGCCTCCTCTGCCCATCACCTGCTTCAAGGATTGCATTATAAACTGCTATTAAACAGAGCTCAGGAGACCCCCCACCCTGGTCACTGAACAGGATGCAACTATTATTTCTCATAGCACCTCTCTTGTCTTGCTATTCTCTTCACTGTTGTTGTTAGTGTTCTCTATCCCCCTCCTGCCCAAAGAAGCAGGCTTGTCCTGGATCTGTAGAAACACACCCCCACCACACGCTCATACACACACACACACACACATGTACTTCTGGGTTAGTCTTCTGGTCTCCTCAATGGGCCTCTTCATTTTAAATGTTTTTCCTGTAGTCTCTTCTCTTCCAGAAAAATAGGAAGTAAATTCAGGAAGTATGTGGCCAAAGGCAGGTTGTAAAGAGTGTGTAGGAGCCACGCTGGCTCTTTCGGGGTAGAAAACATCGTGGCAGCCGGAGGAGGCATTACTTTGCAGAGGGTGGGGGATGGGGGTGGGGTGGGGGTCTTGTTCCGTATTCTCCAGAGCCCCTGCATATGCTCCTAGGAGCACTAGCCATGTTATGTGTGTGAGAGGAAGGGGTTTGTGGGGTTTCTAGGTTTTGGCATTATCCTCAGTGATTTTCAACCCCAGTCTAAAGTACTCTAGTTCTCGTCTTAGCTCACCTACCTCCTAAACCTCTCAGCCCTTACTTTGGTAGAGGGACATTTTAGTGCTCATCTAAGCAAGCTTTTCTCCATGTTCTTTCCTCCGGGTTTAACAGATAATAATAAGCAGGAGTGGGTCTGACTGAGCCGTGGCCTCACGACCGAGGTCTGAGCTGTGAGCTCAGCATTTATAATCATCTTGAAACTTTGTCCATAAAGCATTCTGAAATCTGTGTGTTTCCTGGACACTGTGCATATCCTTCCATATTTAATACTGCAGCAATTATTTTTAAATACTTTTATTAAGAATGAGAATTGTCTGATCCACATTTAAAAACAGGATAATATAAATAAAATCACTGGATTTAGGGCTAAATACTAGCATATAGACTGTGCCTTCTGCATTGTTATTATTATTATTATTATTTTTTGATATAGCTAGACCTAGCATAAATACCTGCCAGAAAGATAGTACTTAACAAATATTTGCTTAGTTCTATCTGTAGGTCCTAGAGAAAGTGACAGCTGATCTGGGATTAAATGAATAAAACATTGCCAGACTCACCAATCAGAGACATCAGAATGTACAGAATTCATGGCACGAGGAAACGGCTGAGCTGAACTACACAGACTTCAGTTTTGCTAGGCTACTGTGTTAGAAAACCAGTCAGGTTGCATAAAGGGCTTTGTTTGAGCAGCTAAAGAACTGCAGCTCTATCCAGCAGACAATGAGCACAGTGTCTGAAGGTGGGTGAGGCATGAGCAGGAGAAAATCGTAGAAAGAGAAACTTGGCAGTCACAAGAAGGACGGCAGGTAGGCAGGAGAGAGCCACCTACAGTAAGGGGGGCGGGTTAGGAAACTGTTACTGTAGTTAAGATGGGAAACCCTGATGGGACACCAAGGGCTCAAACCAACCATGGGTCTTTAAATTGTAGGTGAGGGAATGCGTCGGCAGGTAAAAGAAGGTAGAACCATTGAGGTCAATCAGCATAAATGCCAAGAAAAGAGTACAGGTTCCTGCCAGGAACTCTGGGTAGGTGGTGGCATATTTAAAGACAACAGACACACTGAAAGAATAACAAGGTTTTAATTATTCAGATACACTGCCCTACAAGTCCTTTGGGTTGGACACCTTCATTAAGTGGAATTGTCTGAATGAGGTTGGTATGGAGTTCTGAGTCAGTATCAGGGTTGAGGCACCTAATTACTGGATGTAACAAAGTCAAAAGGCAGTGTGATCCAGTAAAGGACATTTTACAACAAGCATGTGAACTATTTTCACTCCAATTTAGCATCATACTGGACAGCTGCACATCAAGGAAGAGTTAAAAACTCTGAAAATGAAGAATGGAAGTGTTAATTAGAGTTTCAAGATATATATATAAGTAACATCTCTCTCTCTCTCTCTCTCTCTCTCTCTATATATATATATATATATATATATATATATATATATATATATATATATATATATATATTGAGACAGGGTTTCTCTCTGTAGCCCTGACTGTCCTGGAACTTGCTATGTAGACCAGCAGGCTGGCCTCAAAATCAGAAACTCAGAGACCTGCCTGACTTTGTCTCCCAAGTGCTAGGATCAGAGATGTGTACCACCACCACCCAGCAAGAATCTGCATATTTTATAAAAGCTGACAAGAGAGGGTGTTAGAAAAAGGTCAATAGAGCAATGTTACTGAAGTGTATATATATGTCAACAAAATACATTTGGAAGATACTATTTTTTAAAAAAAATATACACACACACAAATATATATACATATATATGTATATTAGAAAACTTACAGTAGAATATATGTATATTAGAAAACTTACAGTAGAAAAAACTAAAGGTAACTAGAAATGAAATGAACAAGCATGTGGAATATCTTAATTAAAATCTTAAGCACTTAGTGAAAACATTTTTTTAAAAGAAAAATAATTCCAAAGATGTGTCTTGTTCTTAGGGAAGAACACTCAGTGTGACCAAGGATGAGTGCTAAATCAGTAAATTCTATATCATCCTAGTAAAATATCTGAAAACAATTTTAAGAATTTTACAGCTTGTTCCTAAAACTGAATAAAAATTAGAGGTGGTTAATTAGCCAACATGTATTTCAAGAAGGAGGAACTAGGGGAATTTTCTGTACCAAACATCAAAGCTAAAAATCTAACCAATGACAACGGTATGATGTTGGGTAAACAGACAAAGGCAACATAAAATATTCCAGAAATTACAGCCACAAAAACTGAGATAGATGTCTAGGCATTTGAACCCTTGGTCCCTAGTTGGTTTGGAAAGAGTATGGGGGAAGTGCAGCTTTGCTGGAGCTCTGCTCATCATGACTGCCAGCTGCCATGCCTCCCCACTGTAAAGGATTCTTAGCCTTCTGGGACCATAAGTCCAAATATCCTTTCCTTCGCCAAGTTGCTTTGGTCACATTATTTTTTTCCCTAGCAACAGAAAAGTAACATCTCTCTCTCTCTCTCTCTCTCTCTCTCTCTCTATATATATATATATATATATATATATATATATATATATATATATATATATATATATTTGTTTGTCTGTGTGTGTGTGTATCCAAAGGTGGTATTATAATTCAGTCAGCACACTGTAAAATAGCTTTTTATGTGTGTAAAGACAAGAAAATGTATCTTCATACAGAATGCAAAATCAATTTTCAACTAATTAATATCCAAAGACTAAAATAAAACATTTCAAGTTTTAAGAATAAAATATAAGAGAACATACATGTGACCCGAAAGGAAAGCATTATGATTAGACTGCCAAGTGTACCACCAAAAAGCACTTATGTTGTAGGGGTAGTTCCCAGGGAAAGGAGACAGGGAGGGAGGGAGGGAGGGAGGGAGGGAGGGAGGGAGGAAGAAGGGAAGGGAAAGGAAAGGAGGGAGGGAGGAAGGAAGGAAGGAAGGAAGGAAGGAAGGAAGGAAGGAAGGAAGGAAGGAAGGAAGGAAGAAGGGAAGGAAAAGGAAGGGAGGGAGGGAAGGAAGATAGACAGACAGTGACAGCCAGGAGCCGAGTTGTTGCTGTGAACACCAGAAGCCTTTGGAACTGCTTTCCAGAAGAAACTGTAAACTCTAGGGGAGTCTCAGGCAAGACAAAGGTCAGAATACAGCAAAGCATGGCAGAGCTTAGAGAGAGCTTCTGGTATGAGCACAGGAGACCAAATTGTTAACAGGAATGTAGACAGTAAAGAATGCCGTGAGACTTCAGACAGAATAAATGGCTCCTCAGAGAATTTGAGTAGAGGCCATGGGTGCTACTTTCTGGCAAAGAACTTGTAAAACATCTTGTCTGTGCCCTGAGATTTGCAAAGTGTGATGTACTACTTAATCTGGTAGAGGATATTTCAAGTCAGTGAAGCATACAGGCTGTAGCATGGGGTTAATGGCTTCTTCTGGTAGATTTGCAATGAGAATCAGAAGCAAAAACAGAACAGAAAGTTTTGAAAAACATACAACGTTTTCCAGAAAAGAAGTGTGCTCAAAGTTGAGGCCAAGGAGGGCATGGGTGTTAAAGAGATTAACACTATTAATTATAAAAACAAGAGCAAACCAAAAACCAAGTGCTTTGTACTGGCACAGTAAAAAAGATGCTTTGAGAGATCTTGAAAATTAGCAAAACAACATCTATCTCAGGCTCCAGGGTAAAGTTTCCTTTAGAAGAAGGCACCTCTCAGGTACTCTGCTGGTCCAGGAATGTCTAGGAGGTTATCATCCTGTGATTCATTTCACTTGTTTTTGTTGTTGTTGTTGTTGTTATTCAGATAACTCGCAACGCACTATGACCATGATCCAAGAAGATCTGGCTATTGCTTGAGCTGGAATCATCCATGTGATGGTAGTGTTCTAGGAAGGCAGAAAGCTTCTACCTAGATATCTAAAAAAAAGTATGGAAAACCAAGCATAGGGTAGCAAGGTCAGTGTGCCTGCAGGATGCCCCTGAAAGGGTGAGTATGAATCTGTGGGAGTTAAGCCAAGCTACAACAGAGACCCCAGGACATTGGAAATGCCAGGACCCAGGAAAATCTGCCAAGGAGCAGATAGAGCCATCCTAGATGAAAAGCTGTTTCCCAAAGCAGGTAGAGAGGAAGACCCTTTAAGTTCTCACTTTCACTTTTGTGCCACCAGCTATTTGTGCCACCATGTGCGGTGTGCTCTTTCCATCATGTGCAGTATCCCAGAAACCCCAAATAATGGAGCAATCAATCATGGACTCAAATCTCCAAAACTGTAAGTCAAAAATAAAACATTTCCTTTTTAAAATTTTTTTTCTATTTCATTGACAATAAAGAAAATCTTTGTATCACACTGTGGCTGAGTTACAGAGCTTGGAGTTCTCAGGTTACAGGAGCAAATACAGAGATCACACATTCACATACACATACACATACACATACACATACGGAAAGGGAGAAGGAGAAGGAGAGAGAGAGAGAGAGAGAGAGAGAGAGAATACAGAAAGAGAGTACAGAGAAAGAATATGAACACAGAGAGATTATACACAAAGAGAATATACAGAGAGAATACAAAGATAGTGGAGGAAAAAAATGACACTCAAGTGTTTCTCAGCTTCCCTGTCTGTGTGTCTGTGTCCTCAACTAGATCCAAATGGAAGAGATGATTATTCTAACATAAATTCCTTCTGTTCAATCTTGCTACCACTCACTGGAACCAAATATTGAGTTTTCTAGTGGTTTCTTTTCCAGTGTCTATGAGCTTATCCCTGGAACAAGGGCTCAAGGAAGATGTCTACCACCACCACCACCACCACCACCACCACCACCACACCTCCACAACACCACCTCCACAACACCACAACACCACAACACCATCATCCCCATGCTTCGGGCCAGTTTTCCATTTAGCCCTTTTGGTGAGCAGCCGCTGTACAAACATTTTCTGTAAGGTGTGAGGAGGGTCAGAATAGCCAGGCAGCCAAGCATATCAGAGCATATGATTTGTTCTATGGGAAAGTCATGCAAGTGTATTTAACATGTTCCCGGGCGGCTGCAATGCACAGTCAGAGTTGACAATCTAAGTGAAGGTTGAACTGAATGAGTGTCCCACATATCTGCATCCCAATAGGGCATTCCCCAAGACAGTCCCTAGACGAACACTTTCCAATAGTATCAGCTCTTACTGGTAGCCACGTTGCCAATGTCTGACAGAATGGGAGAATTTCAAAACTTGTAATGTGCAAGTTTCTCCTCCTTCTTCCTTCTCTTCCAGAGCAATGTGACATACTCCTCCTAAACTCCCATTGGAGTGAATCTCAGGATGTTTCCATCCAGGACTTGTATAAGGAATGCAACTAACAGAGTCTCTTCAACCTCTCTTCTCTATTTGCAATGTTGGGTGGGTAGGTACAGCAGTGGCTTTCACACTGTGTTCCAGGCAGTTCTGAATTCTTTCGAAAGGATTGTTTTGAAAAAAAAAAATCACTGAACCAAATGATTCAATGGCTGTTTCTGGAACTGGCATTCTACCGTAGTAAAATTCTAGGGGGACAGACTAATTCCATGAGAGTTTGGTGTAAACCGTATGCCTCAATGTCTGCTGAAGACTATTTACCTGCTGCCGTTAACAGGATATTTATGTCTCCACGCAAACCCTCTACTGGAACTTAGTCCTTAATGGGGCAGTCCTTGGAGATGCCATCATGAAGATGAATGGGGAGGTGGTTAGACTATGAGGTGACACCCTCACAAATGACACTGGTACCTTTTTAAGGCACACCCCAGAGAGCTCCTTTTCATGTCCTACCTTTTAAAGACCAAAAAGATGGGTGGGCACCTTGACTTTGTATTTCCCAGCCCTCAAAACATTGAGAAATGAGTTTTTGGTATTTATAAACTACTTGCTCTACA